>OMLM01020331.1:96550-112189 GCA_900302695.1 Helostoma temminkii | reverse complement strand
AACTGAAACGGGTTGCTTGCATTTGAGCCTGAAGTAATCGCATTCATTCAGTGTGGCTTTGTTCCAACATAACTATTTTCTCTAAATGATTTAACATTATTTCAGCCCTTTTTGTTTATCATGTCCTTCCTTCCGTTTCGCAACTGTATCACTATCTATCACTACATAAAATAAAAATATATAAAAATTACCATGTTTTTATGAAAAGATTTCAGTCTTCAGCAGTGTTACCATCATTGCAAAAGGGTTTGTAATACTCAGTTATGTTTTAAATTAATAAAGTTGCATTACTAAAGTATAAAGTTATACATAAAAAAATCTGCTATTATTTAAAAGCATGGTCATTTCTATGAGCTCTGCACTGACTGGACAATTGTTTTCTGACATATCCACCACTGCCAATTGTTACAATTACTTTTTACAATGTTCTTGTTCTTGTTTTTTGTTTTTGTCCAACTAACTTTTGTTGTTGATGTGTTAGACACGTGCCATTAATAACTGGGAAACCAAGATCTTGGCGATCATCTTTTCCTCTGGTGAGTTTATAAATTCTCCTCTTCAGGTAGTAAACCGTCTCTCTGCTTTGCTTTCCACTGCGATCAAGATGATTCAGACTGACCCTTGTTTGACAGTAGCCGAAATGAGTCAGAGGATATTTGCATTATGTTGAGCATTTTTCAGCTTTGCCATCATGTTATGGTCTTGTTGAACCCGTTGTGCAGGTTCAACAGTGCAGGTGCAAGCCAGCTTTACATTCATAACGAATGCCACCTGTCACGGACACAGGCTCTATATGTGTGAATATGTTCTCAGTACATTTACATAAACTAAGATAATATTGAATGATCCCCAAAGGGGAAATTCACTTGTTACAACATGAGGAAAGTAAAATAAAAAGCAATGAATATTGAATTGTTTGGATTATTAATGAGATGGTGCACACATCTGTATCGATAAATACTATCTACATATATAAACTATACATGAATACACTTGAAAACCACTGGTAACTGGGGTCGGATTCCTAAAACCCTTTCCAATAAAGCTGAGTGTAAATGTTGACGTGCCTGTGTCCAAGTAGGGAGAGCCAAGTCGTCCATTAAATGAAACGCAAACTACTCTTGAGCAAAGGCGCGAGTTGACAGTTGTGACTGTTGTTGGTTAAGGCAGCAGTGATGGCTTTTTTTGATCCTTATTTGTTTCTAATCTTTGTTCACTACCTATTAGTTTCCAGTGTATATATGACTTCCATGCAAAGACAATCTGTCTGCAAGACTGGTTTGAAGATTGTGGTCCAGCCAGTTGGACAGACTTGTCTCCCATCAATTCTACACACAAAAACATTCATTTTTTAAAGCCTTTACATCCTTTCTGTGAGGATACTACAGTGGGATCTGGACGTGGATGGTTGTTGACTGCTTCAGTCTCTCACTCAGTATATTACAATGCCAGCACAATACTTCAGCTCTGCTCCCCCACTGACACAGATGTCCACACAGCTTCTGCCCAGTATTAGAAAGGCCTGATAACTAAGCAACGTGACCCAGATTTAAACTCATGATGGAATTTAACGCTTGAAGTTTCTTGTTAACAATGTTTTGTTAGGAACAGACTGAGATGCTGCTTGTTGATGGCTTATTGTACACTGCCAGCTAGAACTTTATTTCCAATAAACATCAATTCTTCACATATGTGTATCGTTTCTGGTGTCACAGAACTTAAAAGTATTCAGAGGTTACTGTGTCTTAAACTAAAAACATCAAATATACTAAACATTTCACATATTATTTCATGGGTTTTTGAGGCATTTCATATTGTTCCAGGGCATCAATTTAATGCAATGCAAAAATTACAGTAGTTATCAGACTCACAAAACCTGCTTGACTCAAATATCACAGTGAACGACAGGTCCGCAACAGGCTTTTCATTATTGTTAGCTGGTAAAGCCAAATAAAATTTTTGGTTTGACAGGTCCGGGCTGAATCACCTCATAACGGTAAGCAAGCACAACCATTGGAAGCAATGTAATTGTGAGAGATACATTATGGAAAAACACTACTGACCAGTGAAATCGCATTAAAAGACACAGTAGTGAAAGATACAGTAGTTTTGATCTATTTATTTACCCAAATTTTATAGAGGTAAAACATCTGTTTTATTTACAAATTTACATTAAAAATAAATTAGAATATATACAAATAAATACAATCCTATTCAAACAGCTCCACATTTGCTCTGTGTTCACATTATTACAGCAGTTATGACGAAATCATGAGCATAGTCGTGTTTACATTTTTCAAGCTGAACTGATATTAACACTGAGTCAAATTTCAAAGTAAGGTAAAACCTCACACACCCACAAGCGTGTTTTCAGGAACTGTGACTGATAATACCTGCGCTCAGGTTACAGCTGGACTGAGATATGCGAATTATGAGAAGTTACTTTGTGTAGAAATGAGGCTGATAAGGGTGAAACTTCTCCTCTTGTCCTGTCTTAAGACGTATCTACACACCCACACAGTGCAGAGATATAAATCACCATTGTGGGTTTACCATTGTAAAATGTATAGCTGGCTTTTACTAGCTAGTAGTTTTGGTCTTTGAGTTCAACAGGAGTCAGATCAGGGCTCACAGAAGGCCACTTCAAAACAGTGCAATGTTTAGGCCATTGTTGATGCTTTTAACTGCATGTTTTGGGTCATTATCTTGTTTGAGGACCCAGAACCTGAGACTGATTTTTTTGACAGTGTGCGTGTTTTTCTCCAGGATTCCTTGACAGTCTTGAAATTTCATTGTTTCAAGATTTAAGAAGCCCAAGACATAACTGGATCACCTCCATGTTTCACAGTATGCATGGTGCTACTTTCTTTGACATCATCATTTCTTCATCTTTTGCATTTTAGCGAATTCCAGTCTATTTTTTTTTTATAATTTTCTTTCGACAGTGGAGTCCTCCTTGTCACCCAACATCAGTTAAATAGTGACAGATGGTGTGATAGGGCACAGATGTAGCTTGACCTTGGATTTCAGCTTGTAATTCTTTGGAAGTTGTCCTTGGCTTTTTGTTCTTTATTCCCACTACCCTACTGTTCAGTCTGTTGTTGACTTTCCTGTTGCAGGAACTATGTACAGAGGTTAAATACAGTCCTATGGACCTTAAACTTCTTGCAGCAATAGTCATGGGGACGGGCTTATAGCCTGTACTAGATTTTTCTTTGTGATCTCTTCAGACAACTCTCTGCTTTGTGTTCTCTGGTCCACACTAAGATTGAAGATCCCGTGTGATGCTAATTTCAAATGTTATTGTAATGTAATTAATTATAATATTTTTTTAAGGGTACCCACAAATATGGCTATTTTTAGTTTTGTCAGTTAAAATATTTTATTACCTCAAAAATAAAAAGCAAAGTCCAATTGTTCTACCTTAATATTTCCTTTACTTTTGTTAAATTAGTTAAAGATAACAACAAATTTGTCCATGTCTGTCTTTATGTACAGTAATACTGTAATGTTATATTAAGTTCCCTTTTACCGACAGTGTGATTATTTGATCAGGTAAAATGGAAGTGCTCTCTGCTAGTCTGGCCATGTTGAGACACGTCGTCTGTGCTGTACTTCTGCCAATGTCAACATCCTGTCATATGACTTTCGAGAGAGAGATTTGTGGAGCCAGCAGACTTGGCAGGTCTAGGTCTACATTTAACTGTTGCTGCGTTGCATGCTTAAGTTCCCCATAGATGATTAGATTACAAAAACTGGAGGTGGCATGTAAGAGAGAAAACGTATGATGCAGTTAGGCAAGCCCAGCTTGGAAATAACTTTACAAGCTCTTGTACCAAGAGCCCTCCTCACAGCCAATCTACTGATCTGCTGCAAACTGAGAGGGGTATCTATGGAAGAGAAAACAATAGAATATTATATTTAGTAATGCTCTTATATGATCTGTACTGATGGTGAAAAGATGCAATTTTATATGAATAAACTTACTCTCATAGAACTCAAGGCAAATATAAGAGGGAGAGCCATGATTTGTATATTGGATGGGTTTCTTGTTCTGATTATCCCTAGAATACACATTGGCCCCAAAATCCACAAGCAGCTCAATCATGTCAACATTCTTTGTTTTGGCTGCATGATGAAGGGCGGTCTCATGTATCTTGGCAGCATTTACATTGGCCCCTTTGGGGATAAAAAGACAAAACAGCAGTGATGCAGCACTTAAGCTCTGCCTGCAAAAAACTGTCAGATATGAGATGACAATGACAAATACAGTAAGCAAAAAGCTATTTCCACAGAATACTGAAGCGCTGAAAAGTTCTTGAAAATCATTTTAATATGGTGCTGTTTACTGTTATTATGTAACGGTAACTTGGCAGCATCAAATCTTCCTCTATATAAACCTAACCACTAGACAACAAATACCTATCAGCAAACTATCTGCATATAAAGAAATATAATAGCTGTACCATCATTCTAATTTACTCAATTCTATAAATAATATCAATAAACAAATAAGGCTTTTTTACAGTAGTATCAATGTTTCATGACTAGATCGTTGGTTTGTTGCAGTCGTAAGTATGTCACTAAATCGCACACTTATACAGAAGATAAATGTGAACTCACCTGCATTAAGGAGAACTTTGGCGCAGTCGTACTGTTGCCTGGCACAGGCGACATGAAGCGGTGTCCCATAGTGGCAGTCATGGGCCTCCATGAAAGCTCCTTGATCAATCATGAGCTTAACACAATCTGAATTTCCTGTTGTGAAAGATGAAGAACGATTATGTCTATTTAAAACCTAATTAAATGCAGCACATTAGGTTTCTAAGCATGACTGGAGAAAGTCCCAGCAGTCATTTCCTATGATTTTGAAATGTGTCTGTTCTACATTTTGGAGTTCTGTGGCTCTGTTGTACATAAAGCAGTGAAGCTGTTGTTTGGCTTGAATAGTTTTGGTTTAGGTTTTACTTAGAAACTTTCCCCTCACCCTTCCTTTCAGTTCTCAAATGACCACTGCAGTCATTGAAGTGTTCCAGTTCCAGGGCTTTGGCAAGCGCATTTAGTACATGTTTGTTCTTGGGTTTTCCTGGTAATGGTGCAATTTTTTTTATTAATTGCTATGTTGGTAAATGATGTTATGTATGAATTCTCAGAATTTAAGAGATGTCATTGCACGCTGGATTATGGGAGCACATCTCTTAGTATTCTTAGTATAGCTCCCATTCGTTATCTTCTCTATCTTGTCTTCCAAGCTAAATTCTTAAGTACAATATTAAGAAACTTCTTCAAATACTTTCCAACAGGTTATTAAAGAAAGCCATCTAGTTAAGGCCTGTCTCAATGTTCATGTCTGACAAAGTATGACTGCTGAAGCAAAGAAGTCTTGACGTACAGATGCACAATAGTGCAAAATACATTCTTGTACAATGTTGTATCTAACAAAACACCTCCATGTCTCACCTCCCATGCATGCCTCATGCAGGGGTGAGAAGGTAAACAGTGGAGGATTAACTGTTGCTCCATACTCCAACAGCAATTTTACACATTCGAGGCTACCAGCTGCACAGGCGTCACACAGGGGAGTGCTTCCATCAATGTTACGAGCGTCCACCTGTTGGACACAGAGCCATAACAGTCACGCAGGCACCTGTTAGCCAATCACACACTGATGAAGAAACTCTTTAACATGGCTTGACCTCTTTTTTTGTTAAAACCGCTTCAGCATCATCTCACCTGTGCACCAGCACCCAGCAGCAGTCTGACACATTGGGTCTGTCCCTGTATGCACGCCTCATGCAGTGGAGTGATTGAGTCCACAGCAACAATGTTAACCGCTGCACCTCCCTCGATCAGCTGCTGCAGCTGCAGAACTCTGCCTTGTGCAGCAGCCTCATGCACTGCTGACCGGTCCGTCCAGAATCCAAGACCATGAGCTGCAAATACGTGAAGCCAAACAAAGACTGAGCCTTTCTCTGCATTATGTGCAGGCGTTGTGGGTGTCTTTGCCTTTACTTTAACAAAATGCAAATGAAACAGGCACCGTTAAACAGATGTGCGTAAACATTACCAGTTTTACAAGCATGAAAGCAAGTTGACAAGAACCATCTAGATTATCTGGTACAGAAAGGATCACAATAAATTAATACGTGTCTGGTTTATTGTTTTATCAAATAATAAACCCTTTAAAATACTCAATTTACTGTAATGTAACACAAAGCATGAACGCTCCCATTTGAGATTCAGTAACCATCAAATGTTTGATGTAATAATAACCAAAAATATCACTTTTTAAATTACTAACCTATTAATTGATGAATCATTGCAAACCACCACAACAGGACTTAAATATTGGACTGTATTACGCTGTGAGGTGTATGGTATTAAATCTACAGATCTACACATTGATAATAAGTATGTACAAGTCATATTCTTAAATTAACACCAAACACCATGGGACAACATGCATTTCACCAACACTGTAGCTGGGTTAGCTAACAATGACCTGGTTAGCTTCATGTCCCACTGTAAATCTAGCCAACACGAAATGACACGAAATAAAATCGATTGTATTGCAGCTACCAGCCACATGCGATCATAAGTTGAGTTAAACCAGTTGTACATGGTCGTTACACTGGTTACTGTTGGTCACCAACTGTAAGCTACTTACCGATCTCTCCATACAAGGACGGTCTGGCCCGAGTCAGCTCCATTTCGTGTCACCGTTTTCTTCTCAGTTAAAGACATAGATTCAGCCAAATATGTAAATACTTTTTGGAGAAAATAAATAAAGACTGCAAGGATTGCATTCCTGTAAAATACACTAGGCAGTCAGGCATTAACTGCTCCCAGCAGGTTCAGTATAAACAAATGAAGGTGTGGAATTCTGGGATATGTAGGCACGAAACACGAAGCCCAGTCTCTTGTACTCATTAAGGGGACGAATACAAATACTAAAACTATGCTAACGAAGTAAAAATGAATTTTCTACCTTTATTTATTTACGACATACTTGTAATAGTCTTTTAGGTTCACAGGACATTGTGGTGAAACTGGGTTTAGCTAATGTTGGCCTAACAATATCATAAAATTGTGATTTTTAGCTAGCTAACGAGATAACCTAGAAAATGAAAGCTTTTAAATCAACATGATACAAAACCACAGAGATGTTTCGGCGTGCAAAGGTAAGGATTTTAGATTTAGTTTGTTTTGTTTCTTTAAGCTAACGTTGCTAACTTTGCCTACTGTAACAAATGCTAATTCATAAAGCCTTTCAAATTGTTCAGATTTTCTGAGGCTCTATCATTTATGTGTGAACACCTGCATGTGCATTCATTTTATGTTGGGAAAATGAAAATTTGAATATAACCAAACATCACTTAAACGTTCATACAATTGTAAATGCACAAAAGATACCAGCTTGTTCATAGCACAATAGCTGGCTGTAGCAAAACAAAACATTTTCTTGTTGTAGCACTTTAATGCTTTTAAAGTCGTACATTGACTCATACACATTTGGGACTTTAAATCTTTATATTATATGAATTTTGGGGCTGTGTCCGAGTGACAATGTGAACAAACCAAATTAGATTAGATGAGGTTCATGTTCATTCTTTGGCAATGCATATTTTTGCATGTATGTATTGTCTGTGGTCAGTGTCTGTGTTTTCTGCATGGCTAGCCATTGTGCCATGAACAAGCTAGTATCTTTGTGCATTTACAAGTATGTGAATGTGGTTCATGTAAAAATAAAAGCAAAAGATGGCTTATCCGATTTTTAAAAAAAAAAACAAGAAAAGAACATCAGTGAAAAATCAGAATTAAGATTTAAAGCCCAAAAGAGTCACTGATGTTATGAGTCATTTCAACATTAAAGTTTTAGCAGTGTGTGTGTTTGTTGTCTTGTTGTGTGCATGATTTTATTCTGCTGTTCCAGATGTTTAAATTTACAGTTTTAAAATTCAATGGAACTCTTGGAAGCACAAGTGATTGCGAAACTGGTTTTGCCTGCTTGGGTCAAATGAATGTGACAGGTGCAATGGAAAGAAAAAAGCATAACAACCCAAAAAGGAAGCACATTATGTACACACCACAGACTGTCTAGGAGGTCCCTGATGCACCGATCAAGGTCTGAGAGGTTTTTAAACAAAGCTACAAAAAAGGGTCCAGTCAGTACAAGTGTTGTTTTGATAACTAACTTCTGCAGTAAATGTAGACATTTCAAAAAACCTTGAATGCCCACTGAGATTTACAGCAGCCAACAATACTAGAAAACAGGTAAACATACAGTTACAAACAAACATTTTTCCAGCCATAATATGCAGCTAGCATCAGCGGTTAGTTTTGCTGTCAAGCACAGGAGATCCATTTCAACATGTTTGACTGTGCAGGCAAACTCATAAATTCATGCACATAGCAAACTACATAGTGCCAACAGTTTTACCTAAATTACTGTGATTTATTTTGAAAATGCCAGCAGCTGTTTCACCTATGCCAACCTTTTTTTAAATCATTTCATCTCCAGGGTCTGTGATTAAAAAAACTGTGTACCACTTAGTAAAAATCAGTAAGTACTGCAACAACAGTTTCTGTGTGGTTGACCACCGTACCTGGTATCTTTATGCAGTAAAACTGTGTGAAAATGGTACAAGTAAAAGCATCAAAAGAATGAAAAAAAATACATAATCCAACTTTCAAATGGTATCACACAAATTATAATTAGTTCATAAACTCATTTCATCTCCTTGTCATTATAACAAAATATCCCACACAGTACATTGTCTTTTTTTTATATATTTGTTTTTACTATTTGGACCTGCTACATACTTATTTATGCTTTGATTTGTAAGTCATGCAGTTAAATGTTTCAACAGTGAAGGCTAACTAATCACATTTTTATTTTTTCACATGGTGTTTTAAGATACTGATAGGTATATAGTTTTCAGGCCAGTAATATCAGCTAAAAGTTTTTTGGATTTTGTTTCAAACAAAAAACCCCAACTTCCCATATTTTTAGACTCTCACTTGCAGCTTGTACCCACATGTGTTTTCTAGTCTAGTTCTCTGGAGTTCCCCTTAGTAAAGTGTAATGTTCTGGCAGCAACATGCAGTCTTACCTTGTTCCCACAGGACCATTTCAGAGCTCTGAGGTGTATGAACTACATGTTTGATAAATGCAGAGTCATTATGCGTCATAAATGGTACTTTAACTTAATAGAATCTGAGTGTCGTGATGTACTAAAACCTCTTTGTCTGGTGCACGTGAATGTTTCTAACTATTGCAACACATCTGTACTCAAAATATAGGCTTTGTGTTTTTTTGTTTGAGCCAGCATGTGGAAGTACACTTTGTCCTTATTTGATGTGTGTATAAAGGAAGCATAAAAAAGTGGTGGTGAGATTATAATGCTGTCGTTGTCACTGATAAATTTCCTGTTGTTGTACATCTGGTACATCTAGCTGCCCGGCAACATAATAATGCTGTCGACATTTGTTTGTGTTAAATATCTGGCAACAAGTAATACATGTAGTGCATTGAAACGGTTAAGCACATTCCAGTTGGACTCTGGTTGTGTTTGTCTTGCTATCCTCTGGGGGTACTGTGAGAGAAGCCATATTGTTACTTACATCATTGGTCATAATTCTGCTGTAATTATTAATGTAACTTTCAGCAGCTTAATACTTCTTATAGCTATAGCATATTTAGGGCTCACTCTGATGGCTGCATTGTTTTCTGAGTTTCAATAAAGAAAAAATACACGTCCTATAGTGTATTGTGTCAATGTTTTAACAAAACTATCAGCAGGTTTGAGCAAATAGACAACAAGTTTAAATAATTATGAAAATAATTGGTTGGTTAGTTATTATCAGCCCTAACAGTTGACTGAAATATGTGTCATTCTGTGTAAAATACAGAAAAAATAATCAAAATTTAAAAAGTGCAAATGTTAGTGGTGATGCCAAACCATACAATGTTGCGTTGGATGAATGGACTTAACTGAAAGCTTGAGGTTGCCTCATGCTATAATCATACCAAAATTTGTGCTCCAGTATTATGACAGTCGTTTACAAATTGACCCACCTCATTCACTTTGCTCCGAAGTTCCACATGACACAACTTTGATTCACAAATGACTCACGCTGTTCTCCAGTCTCCAGCCACTTTGAGTAAGATGACTTTTCATTCAGGAAATAAAGTTTGTTCATACTGTTGCTTAAAATTTCATGGCGAAATAACACAAGCAGCGGAGAAAAATGAAGTTTGGATGTGGTGAGTGTGAGAACCGTGGATTAATGACAATGAAATTAAAACAGACATAAAAGGCCCCCAGTGACATGACAAAAACTTGACACTATGAACTGTCACTATGCTGTGACAGTTCGGCAACAGCCAGGCCAGAACCAGGTGGAATTATCTTGTTTTCGGTAGAAACTGAAGTAGAGTCAGTTTGCTACCTAACATCAATTAATTAAAAAAAAATCAGCACTGTGTCTGTCAGCAGTGGAAACGAATATCCAGTTTTAGCATCGCATGTAGGTAATATAATCAACACAGCACACACCCAGAACAAAGTGATTCGTTGGGGGTAGTGTGACCTGTCGTTAGACCTGTGGACAGTTGTGGGCCAGCAGGGAGTGGTTACATTCAATATAACTGTCAAAACTCTGAACCAGTAAAAGCTGCTGTTCACTGTGAATGACTTTTGCAGGTCAGTGCCGCCTATGTAGCTCGACTGATTCAAAATGTGTCCAGCTACACTAGCAGGAAGCAGAGGAAGACCTAAAGCAGATATCCTGTGTTGTTATGAGCAAAAGCCCAGTGAGAGCCTGATTACACCAGAAAGAGCAGTTTCTTCTCTGTGTGAAGTGGAAAATCTGATTGTCGTTGTCTTCACAGTTCTCAACAACTCAAGACATTTTTACATTACCAGAACAGGAAAAAACATTGACCGATGAAAACAGTTTAATATACATTGCTGATGTATTTATCAGTAAATACATCAGAAAACATCTCATTGTTGGAAAGTTGTCCACTTCTGTTTTGCCATGTACATTAACAACAAGTCCAAAAGAAAATATAATTTAGTAGAGGTTGAAATAGCCATTGACATCAGCTGAATTATTTGCAGAGTGGTCATGACTCCATATTCTGTCAGAAGCAACAAACTCATTTGTTTATACAAATACTTGAACCCAAAGTTAGAGCTGCGACTATGGAAGTACTAGCAAAGCTATACAAGCTCAGCAGTTCGCCTTGTAACCCACGGCATAGCATGTGTGTAACCACTGATACCAACTTCCCGTGCAACGTGTAGAACTACACCAAACTACGCCACTACACCACAGTGCAAAATCCACACCATAACCCCTAAGAAACGCCACACAACCGTGTCGAATTATGTTAGAAAAGATGTCTGACAGCAGCAGCTCCTTTAATCAATCATTAATTTTTCCCTGGAAAAGAGGGGAAAGACACAGGCGAGTGAGCCGCAGGCGCAAAGTAGCCTCCGCATAGCTTGAACAGCAACCACCCCACCACCACCACAGTTCAGTGTAGACTTTCAAGATGGACGCTTTACCCTCGATAGGTTTCTGTTTCTTTTTCCACACGGGCTATACATGCGCTGCTCGTCTATGCATGGAGGCACGTTGGATGCTGAGCAGCTTTCATTTTTAGGCTGATATTCAGCCGGTGGAGAGAAAAAAGTGGATTTAAAAGGGGGGATATATTTGGTCCTACGTGTTATGGCTGTCGTCGATTTTGTAACTTCCTGGTTGTCGCATTAATATGTCTGTTGAAACTGCGGAGGCAGCTGAAGTGACTTTTAAAGATCTGTTGGATACTGGATTCATGGGAGCTTATAATTGTGTTGTAATGTTACATGTCAGAGGCTGCTTTCTTCAAGGACGGAAAACGAGAGAAGGACCGATTTCATAAGTGTTCAGCAATGGAAAGTGGAAATGGTGGTGCCTTGAATAAAGGTGACGAGCTTTTTCGTCGTTTAACACCAGGATTCATAAGGAATATGTGTCGGATATTTTCCCCACTACACTTTAGTTACAGACCTACTGTTTATGTATGATTAGACATGAATTATTAGGTGCCGGTTAGGTGTCGTCTTTCCCAGGACAAATTGTCCCAAGCTTGTGAAACTTTTCCTGGTAGAAGGGAAAACGCTATTTGTTGTAATTTCGATATCCTCTTTCGGTATTGTGACCATGTTTACGTTTCTGTCCACTTCTAGGTGTTTTAGTACCTGTGTCAGACACGTCTGACGTCTTTAAAAACTGTATTTTGACTCCACTTCAAAGTGCGTACTTGTATGAAGAATCAAAGCAGTCTTTCAGATACAAGTCCGCAGTCTTGATCAAGAATCCCCAGCTGGAAGAAAAGGTAGCGCAACTTTTATTCCACTTTTCAAATGGCATTAAAATTCACCACACTTAAGGATAAAATGTCCAAATACACACATTTCTAGACCAGTCTATTGTTTTTTGTGCTTGAAGTGTCGACAGCTGCTAAGTTAAGCCCATATTACATAGTGAGAGTACAGTACAGTTTGAATAGGAAAACCCAAATAAATACATGAAAATATGAACAGCCTTTAAGCGCAGTCAGGAACTTTGAATCACAGTTTGACACATTGATCACATTGATTTTTTAATGTTTATTTATCTTTCACGTCAGTATAATGCCTTCCGAGCAAAGAGAAGAGAAGTAGGATATACAGAAGCAGATCTGAAGGAAAAGTATGGCTTTTTGCTGTTCGACGATGTCAGCAAGGTACAGACTGGATACACTGCCACACCTGAGACAATACACTAACAATACTTCCAGTGTTGTTGATGTCGACGATGTTATTTGTTTAAAGGCTCACGCACTTGGTGAAGCTGGTGTGCTCTGTGGGAACAGCACGTGTACCACTCTGGGAGATCCTTCCAAGGGTAAATGAATTATTTTTTAACTTCCTCAGACTGCCACCATGTCGACAAGCAGTGAGCTCAGCCTGTGTTCAGATCTGTAACTTGTTTGTGCAGCTCAGCCATTTAGAAGCAGATTTCATATTTTTATGCTGAAAACACCAACCTAAAATTTTCATGTAACAATTACTGTAACATTTACCTTAAACATATGCTACTCACTGGTTACTTGGTAAAATAAATGATAGAATTACATTAAGCCCCTATCACTCTAAGCTATTTTGTTACCTTGACAGCCGTATCCAGGACATTATCCATGCATGAACACCATCCAAAACATCTGTAGTGCAGATCAAACTAAGGAATCATCTGTGCTGTGTGCCTGGCGTTATCGTTGTTTTGAAAGTGAAAGCAATTTTCAGAGCTGTATGAATCTTTAGAAGTGAAAGTGGAAGAATTAGTTGTGTAAAACAGAGTTGGTGTACAGAGTGTGAGATGTCAAAGTAGAGGGTATTCTTTTATTTTCAGTTTCACTGTAACCTGCAACATTTGTCTCAACTGACTATAATGTTTACATCTGTTCTCTTAATAGACTGAAATGTTGCCTGTGTGAGATTTTCTGTGTTGGACCTAGACTGTAACAAGTGAGGAATCTCTTATGTATTAACATAGGTCAAAGTCTTTTTATGCGCCTGTTTTCTGTGTGTGCAGTAAAAGCTACTCTGAGGCACAGGAAAACGAGAGCTCCACAGTCACATGTCACTGACGCATGTGAATAATCAGTGTTTTAGTTCACATCCGTCTCTGTTTTTGATCTGTTGAGTTCCTGTGCAGAATGTACTGTTGCTAAAACAGATTTCCTGTATTACCTTTTCATAACAAACACGAGAATTCTTGACATCTCATTACTTTAAGATATCTTGAAAGGTTGTGCTGTTCATGTGTAACTTACTTAGTATTCAAAGCACACTTCAGGTAGGGGAGTATGAAAGACCCACCAGACCTGCCAAACCAGTTACTGTGTTTGTTTGGTTTTTTTTTTTTTTTTACCTCCATTTGTCAGATTTGCAACTTGTTTTGTTGTCCATGGGTAAAAAGTTTCACTGAATGTCTCTTCGTTAACTATCCTCCTAGTCCTAATTCTTATTTCAAAGTAATTTAATTTAATTATACTTTTTATATGTTAGAACCTGATGACTGAGGCTAACTTAGGGGACTTAGGTTTTTTCTAAACTGGCTGTTACTTCACTTAAGAAAAGACACTATGTTGTAACACATGTCCAAGATGAGGAAACCGTGACGCACAACACATGTCCTTCAAGCAGCTGTCAACCCTTCTTTGTAGAGAAGTGTCGGGATTCTGGGCCTTGTAGACCTTGCATTGGTTTGAGTTCATCTTCTTGTACTGGGTGGGGTCATAAAGGTAGTTGTTTAATGTACAGGGTGAAAGTTGCAACACACCTCACGTTCCAGGTTGTGTTCAAGGTGTGGCCGTGTAGGAAGGTCCATTGTTTATAAAACCCTCTTCCAAGTTATGAGTAAAGCATTTTAATTTTATAATGTGCACAGATTAATAATTCACCCTACTAATATTTATTTATTCCATGAATACACTTGTGAATTTTCTGTTTCCTCAGGTGTTTACATATCAATGTATTCTGACTGTTTGGATCTGAATCGCTGGTATCATGGGAAATCTGGATACATTGCCATCATCCGACTGACAGAGGTATTGATATATGGGAGTGAACGGTTGTATGGTGTAATGTAGTCACTGCGTTTTCATTGAAAGAAATAATTGTCCTTTGTTGCTTTTGACAGGGAAGAGTTAAAAAGGTTTTTGAGAACTACACCCAGAATTTCACAGCACCCACTGGTGGTTTTGACTGTCACGTGTCTGAACAGTTGCCATCAGTATCTGCAAACACCAGCTCCTTTCTTGCCTTTGAGAGAACACAGGTGAGAAGGGCATTTCTGAGCACCTTAATCTATGATTGCCTGTTAAGATGGAGAAATAAAAGGATATCAGGCAGCTCAAATGTGTCTTGTTTTGGTTTTGCAGTATTACATGTATGAGCTTCTAGACGATGGAAGCAATGAAACGGCTTCGTCTCCCAGTGCTGCCTGTCCATTTGCTATTGTGTCGTTTTCATATACGGATACCAAAGCGACCACTATAGTACCACAGGAAAAAAGGTACTGAATGTGACACATACCGTTTCCTGATTGTTAATATATTCCTTATCAAATAGCATTTATTACAGTCTGAGAATATCATATTTGGGAATATAAAATCATACCAATTAATGGTTTCCCATTTTTTTCTTTCAGTGAGGTCAAAACAACAGGTAAGTGACATGTAATTAACAATATACCCAGCAGAAGCACTGCTACAGTGGTTATTGATCATTTTTCTTCTCAATATTTATGAATTATCCTATATCTAGTAGGATTTAAATAATGACAGTATGTGTTGATTAAACGTGAGCAATAAGTCATTAATGATTATTATTAGTGTTATGTAGTTAATTAGATTTTTTTTTACAGATGTACTTATTAAGCTGGTCATGGAGTCTATTGAATTTACTGATGACACACATCAATTGTTAGTTGTTATATTTGATTGTTTTATTTCAGTAGGTCATTACTTGTCCTGGAGAGGGCAACTCCAAATTGGCACCCAGTCCTATAACGTTGGGCTGAGATCTACAGCAAGGGCTT
>OMLM01020331.1:81669-96521 GCA_900302695.1 Helostoma temminkii | reverse complement strand
GTATTGATTTTATTTATATATTTTTTATATATATATATTTATTTTATATATTATACTTTGATTATGTAGGTTGTAATTCCTAATTTCTGTTCTTTGTCTTTGTTTCTTTTTAAGGCCGCTGGTGGTAAAAGTTGAAAAGGCAATTTCCATGTTAGATCTGAGACAGTTGTTGCCAAGGACTGTCTTTGAAACCTGCTTTTCTGGTGAAGGTGTGACATTTGAGAAGTCAGAAAATATCTTTATTACAAAAGAGTTAGATGTTCAACACAATTCCTGTATTTAATGAACCAATACTTTCATTTTTGCTGTATTTCAGTCTTTCTGGATGGCCTATACTGCAATTTGTGTGAACTGGTTCCTTCTGAGGAAGGAGAAGCTAACTCACTCTCTCTGCTTGTGCAAGAGGTCAAGGAGAGAGATATTGTGAGTTTATTAACCATTTTTTCAGAGAAATTGCACCTTAACATTGTCTGTTCAGTTTGGCAAACGATCACTAAGCCAACATATTCCATATATACTGAAACATAAAACCAAGAAAAAGCCATCTATTTTTGTACCTTTGGCCAGCAGATGATTGGTATTTTTCTAAAAGAGTTAACAAGTAACTGATGGTAAGACTGGGGCCACTGTAGACCAGGAGGTAGAGCAGTTGTCCACCAATTATGGGGTTGATGGTTCCATTCCTGTTTCTTCCTATCCTATGTCCTTGGGCAAGACACTGAACCCCAAGTTTCCTCCAGAAGGGTCAAGCCAGCTGTATTGCAGTTCTGTCATTGGTGTGTGTGTATGGGTCACTGAGAAGCAGTGTAAAGCATATTGAGCTTATAAGTGCAGACCATTTACCATTTAAAATTGTCAATAAATAAAATAAATGTGTTTCTGTCAATTGACTGGTAGGTTGATAAACTAGTAGCATGGTCATGTATTACAAAAGTTGATATTTTTATTTAATTTGCTCATAAGAAAAACATACCTGACAAACCCTTTCTTGCACAGGCTTTCCCTGTTTCATTGAATGATGGTGGTTTTCTTATCCTGTTGCACTCTTCCAATTTCCTCTCATATGATGGTAAGATATAAAACTAACTGTAATGTGTTGTCAGTCTTGTGACATAATTGCAAAATTTTGTCTTTGTGATCAACTGTTATTTAACACATTTTTTTGTGTTTTTTTTTTTAGATGGTGGGTCAAATGAAACAAAGTTCCTGCAAGGGTTGTTTGTATTTCCAGAGTCACGACTAATACAGCGAGGTGATTAGAGCTTGGTTCTACAACGTGTTTCTCACAAAAATTAGATCAGTTGACATGTGGTTAAATTGCACAGGTTAAAAGCAAAGATTAAATGTACTGTTTCTTGATTTTATTTATTTTTTTTTTTTTTTACAGACACAAAATTTGGAAATAGAGATGCTGCTATGTCATCTGAAATCCTTCAGGTTCTACCAGTTCTAAGTTACGCAGAGGGTGAAGTTGAGAAAACAACCATTGACCCAAGTGAAGAACTATGTGAAGTGTTGGCACAGCATATGCAGAGCTACGCAGCACTGATAAATCCTGGGCTGGCATTAGTTCCCTCTAGGGAAGTTAGCATGTTTCCAGATCAGTATGATGTGCCAGATACCCACAAACACCTTTACTCATCCCCTGAGTGGACTAGTAGGGTATGGCAAAGCTTCAGGTCATACCTAAGCAAACCACTCTCCTTTCAGTTGCCAGTGTCAAAGGCTTTAGAACTTCTTGCAGATGGGCAAGAAGAGCGAAGGGAGGACCTTGATGATGATGTCTACATTTGTCTGTCATCTCCTGAGGAGGTGCCAGCCAATCCTATTAGCACAGAGACAGCTGATGAGTTCACAGTCCAGAAATCTTCTGTAAATTTTGAGGCATCTGTGGACAGTTGTATAACAAGTGCTGAAACACACATTGATTCGACTGATGTGCCTCAGAATCTACCACTTGATTGGCATGGTGGATATGCTGCCAAAGACAATGAAAAATCTGACCTGACTGTACTGATCAAAAAAGATACAGTCCAGAACCACCCTACGTCAGATGACCTTCCAGCAGAGCTGATTGTCAGCATCACTTCAGCAAAACGAACTGTCACTGATGAGAGCTTAGATGTGATCAGTACTGTGTCAGCATTGAAGCGTAACGACTTTGAGCTTTCTGGTTTTTCAGCTGACAAATTACAGACAGGAGTGAACTGTCTGAATGATGAGACTAGCAAACTCATAAATGGAGATTACACTGTGGTCACTAATCTTACAAAAAGAAAACGAAGGAAACTATCTAGGAGACATTCAAGGCGCCAGAAAAAGACACTCAAAGCTGCCATTGAGACTCCCAGTTTACAGACAGTCCAAATACATTTCCAAGAGAACATCTCCGAGAGCCAGAAGGATGACCTGGCCAAGGAATCATCACACCACTTGGAGATGAGCAATCCTTCAAAAATTGACTGGAGGAAATTACCAAGACGTAAACGCAAATTTGGAAAACTATCAAAAAATAAAAACGTGAGATTAGCTACTGTTGGGGTCGAATCAGTCCCTAGACAGCAGAGCTTGAAAAGTACCATTTCGATGGAATTCGATTTTTGTCCCATGAGAAAGAAAACTGAGCGCTGGGACTTAAAGCCAGTTGTTAGTGAATGTGGAAGAATCCTGGCTCCCTTTGGCTCTGTGGATTTTAGTGATCATATTAAGTCTTTAAAGGATAAACTTTCTAAGCATTTTACAACTGATGAACAGAATCCTGAAAAACTGTTGGTTGTGAATGCTTATGACACCTCTGTAAATGTGCATGACAAAGTTGAAATGGTACACGAGTCAAGCAGTTCTCCAGAGACAGCAGAGGACAAAACAGAGACCACAACATCCAAGGATGGAGTGAACGTTCCTCAAAAGGTTGTGTTCAGTGATGTTAATCCTGATAATAGCCTTTTGAAACAATCAGATGGCGATAATGAAAAGCACACTGATAACCTTGCCACAGGAAAGTGTGCAAGAAAGAGTGAATTTCTGTTGAGTAAGCTAAAATCAGTCCTCTTGAGGGGAAAGAGAAAAACGGATGTCCTTGTATCACAGGAAATTACTGCAGATACTGCGCAAGACACTGAGCCTTGTGTCAAGAAGGGCAAAGTTGAGTCTTCCACTGAGGCACCGAAGAGTGATAATGTAATTGCAAGTGTCCAGGAGAGTGTTGAGGATGTTTCAGAGATGCTGTCACTTGACCCTCTTTTTGCATATGCCCTGGGCCTGACCCCTAAAGAGAAACCAGAAAAGGTACAGAAAACTGAGGTTCAACATACTCCACTAAGGAAGGACTCATCAGAGACACAAGAGCAGCCCATTTTAGACAAACAATCTCAAATCGTACAAAGGCCTCTGCCAATTTCCCCAAGAAGGGGTAGGATTAAAACACTCAAAAAGCATCAAGGAATCCCTGCAGAACATATTAAAAAGAAATGTAAGTCAAAACTCTTAGAATTGGAATGGATGTTTTTATCTGTAATGTGTAACACACCTTCACTCTTCTGTATGACTGACCCTTTTCTTAGTTCTGTCACTTGCACTGCACTTGTCCTCAGCATGCTGTCTCTAAACCTTATCTGCTAATTCCTTGTTAGCTTTTGCTGATCTCTAGCTTGTGTCGCATCTTTGCCAGTCCTAACCATTTGCAGCTAAACTTGACTTACTAAACTAAACCCTTCATTTAAAATGATGGCATAGGTTACATGTTGTTAGCTCATTTCAAGTTTAATAATAATAATAGTAATAATAATAATGGTAATAATAATAATACATTGGTGTATTTCAAATGCTTTCAATGTGCTACTTTTTTATTTTTACGCAGTTTCTCTGTTTTTTCTCCTCTGTTTTGTCTTCACAGGGTGGTTGCATTTTCAAACCCCAGCTTGTTTTGCCAGTGAAAAACTGAAAAACAAAGAGTGTACTAGAGATAATTCTGTCAGGAAGACTGTAAAGGGAAAAATTAACAATGCTTGCTCATCTACAGATGCTTTGAACTTACTTGCAGACTTGGCACTCAATGCCAATAATGGCCAGGTTCCACAACAACCAGACCCAGCACTTGAGAGAAAACCTGAAACAAGTTTCAAGAAGTATGACGTTACAAAAGATGTTACCAGTGCTGAGCAAGAGTCAGTTCTTCATACTCTGCTTAGACAGCCTGCTGCTAGACCCACTCAGGCTCCTGAGTCTCCTACTTCAAGCCACCTTTTGGCAGGCTCTGAAATACTTGATTTGATATCTAAAGAACATGATTACTCATTGCCCCCATCTTCCTCTCTACTGTTGGGTTTACCAGGTACACCATTCCAGGTATGCCCTTTAAGTGGTTCTACCAGACTGCTACACCATCACCAGCAATTTTATGGCAGTGGAATTCAAACACTACACCCCTCTGTCTGTCAGGAAGACAGAGGTGTACACAACAACAGGACTCCAGAATATCTGAAAAAACATGTGGTGCACAGGCAAACATTCAGATACTCCCGCACCTTTGTTAACAAGGATGGCTCCATTCAAGTCACGAGGCAATGGAAAGAAAACTATGACTTTAATTTAGACAGCAAGTTTACAAATGACTCAAAGGATAGAGCTGTCGTTCGAGCCTTGCATGGGTATGTACATTTTACATTTTGTTATACAAGGAATAACTGCATAAAATTTTTTTTTTGCATTATTTTAGTGTTATTGCATATCTAGTTGACAAATGTTGGCAGTATGTAGTAAAGGTAACTTTCAGTTTAAATGGCAGAATATCAGATATTACCCCAAGTACTAATATTTGTAAATTTCACATCTTTGGTAGCCCATGGGATTTCTCCATTCAAGACACCAATGAAGAGGTGCGGCTGATTGTCCACATGTGGATAGGTCTGTTTTATAGCCGGTCAACAGCCAGGTTCTTTCATGTTGACTCAAACTTTACATACCCGTGTTCAGAGGAGGATAATTCTTTGGAAATGTTCACTGGCATGACATCGGCCCCAGCTCAGTCAGAGCTCAAAGAAACTTCATTTGCACCTTTACCAAATGTAGACACTTCAGACTCCTCAATGTCAAAAGCTTTGGACCTCAGCAAAAAAGATACTTCTGCGTTGGACCAAGACGTTGTAATTTTGGACTTATCAGTGAGAAATTCCAGTGAAGAGACTGATTCTCCAGCCCCACAAGTCCAAAGTCCAAAAAAGCCTTCTATGTCCAGTGAAAAGAAAGAAGCCAGTGAAACATTGAGGACACTCAAGTCAGTCATGGGACTTGACGAGGAAAGCGCCTTTCAGGTTTGGTTATAATTTTAAGATTAGACTGAAGACAAACTATTTTTCATCTAATATTTTTTGTCATGATATTCACATGGTGTTTCTGGTATTGAATAATTCTAGAACCATTTTTTTGTGTGCTTATTTATTAATGCAAATTCAATCTATATAAGTAGAGATGTCATGATAGCAGAAATCTTGGTAGTCTGTACCAATACCACTGAAATTCTATGATATTATATACTTAATACCAATTTTAGTTCCAATATTTTAATATATAAGTGTGTGTTTTTTTCTAAAAGTCCCTGCGTCTGTACAATCCCATTAGTATTTCACGTCACACTACACCTGTAAGGTAATTTACTGACCTCGATAGAGAAATTACATTCTACTGCTACAGAGGTGTTTTTGATACCTTTGCTACAATAGATAAGCACTGTTGTATTTTCAGAATTTTGGTTTTGACATGGTACTAAAGTATTTGTTCTTGTTTCATCCCTTACTTAAAATATAAAGAAGCATTAAAGGAGACAGAGTTGATATTTACATTTAGTCATTTGGCAGAGGCTTTTAAGCAACTAACAAGTACGGTACAAGGCAAGCAAAAATCTAAGTCAAGGAGAAAACATTAAAGAAAAGTGCTATCAGAAGAAGTGTGTCCATTGCATAAGATGCAAGGGCAAGAAAGTAGTTGGTTGGTTGGTAGGAGGTTGCAGAAAAAATCAATTTTCAGCAGTTTTTTGAATATTGGAAGTGAGGTTGCTCACCATAGGTATCTCATTCCACCATTGTAGGACTACTGAGCTGAAGAGCTTTGCTTGGGATCTTTTGTTTGGTGATGGGACCAACAGACACCATTCATTGGCAGAGCGCAGTGGGTGGGAGGGATTGTAGACCTAAATCAAGAAATTGAGATAGAGAGGTGCTGTTTAATTGACAGTTCTGTAGACAAGAGTCAGAGCTTTGAACCTGATGCGGAAAGCTACAGGAAACCGGTGCAGAGATCTTTGTAGCTGATTAAAAATTGGGTGTGCTGCTGCATTTTGGATCGTGTGGAGGGGTTTGATTGTGCATGCCATCAGCCAGGGCATTGCAGTAACAGAGACAAGATGTGATAAGCTCGAGTTGAGTGAGTTGGGCTACATATCCAGAAAGGTAGAGTCTGATCTTTCTGATGTTGTAGAGGGCAAATCTGCATGCCCTAGACACTGAGAAGATGTGGTAAGTAAAGCTCCGTTGGTATTCCCTAACTGAGTTGATGACACCCAGATTTCTGGCAGACTTAGAGGGAATAATCACTGAAGACCCAATGTTGATGCAGGTGTTGTCAGCATAGCAATGACAGGAAAACCATGTGAGTGGATGATAGAACCCATAGATGTAGTACTAATTGAAAAAAGAAGAGGACCAAGAACTGAGCCCTGTGACACACCGGTAGAGAGGTTGTGAGAGTTAGAAAGGTGCCACTGCCAGGATACCTTGAAGGCTCACCCAGATAAGTGAGACTGACACCAGGCCAGAGCTGTTCCAGAGATGTCCAAGTCAAAAAGTGCAGACAGGAGGATCTGGTGATCAACCGTGTCAAAGGCTGCAGATAGACTGACCCCCATGTTCTGCTGCCCACAGGGATTCTGTCAGCAGTTGTTGACATCATGTGTCCATCATGTCCATATTTGTGATACACTAAGGCAATGTGCATGAGGATATTAGACTCATTGTTTTCTTAATGGACTGCAGGGATTTTACCACGTGAAGAAAGACCTTCATCCATCCAATTTATTGTACTTGTGTCATAGCTGATAGCTTGGCAAAGTGTATGAGTGGGTGGATTTTATCCACAAATGGGTACCAAAATTGTGCACCGGTTTTCGGGGGTTTATTCGCATTTGTAGTTAATATTTTTAGGCTTTTTTTTTTCTTTTTTTGTCATTAACAGCAACAATGTAGCCTCATTACATTTCTGTTCACATTGACTTTAGTATACAGTAGCTGAAGTAGCTACTGTTTGTAATTGTGTCTTACAGCATGCTTGATTTGAATGTAGAACTAAATTATCCAGAACTGTGTTCAGTTTTCAGTCAATAAACAACATCATGTTAACAGAATAATTCTTATATTCTATTTACTCTTTTTTTTTCAGCCTTACAAAAAGTCCATGGACGATATCATAAAGCTGAACGGTGGAAGAAGCATAAATGGATATGAGAAAACCTCTTTGCAAAGAGCTGGTGGCCTGGATTATACTCATGTAACATCTCATAAAGGATATGGATCATTGACTCCTCCACCTGAGAAGGAAAGTGTATCTGTTGGGCCAGAAAATGTTCAGACAGCCCCAATATTGGACCATGTCTTACACAGATGCAGCAAAAAGAAGATGAATAAGAAAGACACAATTGAAAATTCAGGAAGCACAGAGATGGGTTTAGTACACAAACATGCAACAGATTCATCCAAATCTGTAACAAACAAAGACAGTGAGTCCAACAAAGAAGCAGAAGAGGTGGTTCACACAATTGAACATGTAGAAAATGAACCCAAAGTTGGGGTAAACTCAGAAATGAAAGAAAATACATGTAAAGAAGACAGTGTTGAGCCCCCCAAAGAGGTTAATTCAGGTGATAATTCTACAAAGAAAGAATCAAGTATAGCTTGCAATTTACGTTGTTTAGAAAATGAGGAACACTTATCACGAGAGGAACCTAAAGCAGTCTCCCCAGGCCAATGTGAAACTGCTGACAAAGGTGTGAATTGTTGTACTGCAAAGGAAGGCACACTTATCAAAGACAAAGATCAATTTTGGAAAAAACATGGACTTAATGAGGAAGACCGCTACATTTCATTTGTGGAAGCTGGTAATGACTTGAGCAATGAACCATTACCAATGACCAATGACCACTCAGATTCAGTAAAGGACTGTATTACTAATTCTAGTCACCAAGCACCATTTGATGAACAGCAATCTAAAGTAGACGGTAAAGAGGATTTCTGCCATAATTTGCTGCTAAGAAAGCTGAGTGGAAATGGCAGTGCATTGACAGATGAAAATGCTATTTCAGAAAAGACTCCTCAAACTCTACCAGAAATGAAGCTTGTTTGTTGTGAACCTGTTAGGGAGGAAAATTCGGAGAGAGACATTTTTTTGGCGGACAAGGCAGGATATCAGAAGCCAGCATTACCCACATCTGATGCAAGTATCTGTTCATTAAATGGGTCTTGTCCAGCTGTGTCTGCTCTACAGACAAAGGACAGTGTGGAACCTGGAAGTCAAAACATAGATGTGGTAAACATCAGCTATGGTTCAAGTATTGATCAAGAAACCAAATCAATTGAAGAAGAGGTAAAGGACAATGCAAAACTACAAAAAGAACAATTTCATGACTTGTCTCATTCACTTCAGTGTGAGTTCATTCAAAAATATGAAGCTGAAGAGGCATTGACAAAAGAAACAGAAACAGAAAGAAACAAAATGGACAAAACAAATGAGGGATTTGAAAAAACTGGTGTTGTTATTCCATTTATTGGAATAGACATCTCTGGGGAAGATATAATACAGCCACATGTCTCGCACCCACAAGCAAAGGTTGAAGAAGTTGTTCAAGGGCAAACCAAAATACCATTTATCAGTGAAACTACCTGTCCAGACTTACCCACAGGGGTATGCAGTACATCTCAGATGTACTGCGAAAAGACACACCTGTCTGTGGAAAAAATGTCACGTTATAATTTCAGTGAAACCAACCAGTCTTTAGTCTTGGGAAGTGAGTCTGATGACAGGTGCCCTACCCCAACTATGGATGAGAAACCATATGGGAACATTTCTGGCCCTAGCCTTAGCCTTACTCAGAAATGCCTTGGCAAAAGATCAGCACATGTAAAAGATGAAATTCCCATTGAGCAAAAACATTCTTGTATGTCTAATGTTAACAGCAAACCCGACCCTCCTTGTGGTCTTCATCTTGACCTTGAACTAAGAACTCAAAGAGTTCTACAAAGTATAAATAAGTTCCTGTCCAAATCAAACCATACAGACAAATCCCATCATTTGGAGACACCTGTTCAAACTTCTAACCCTAGCAGCAAGCACATTGCCACTTGCCTATCCTCAAGCCTCACATTAACTGAATTTAAAGGCAAGCAAATAAGCAATACAAAGTCAGAAGTGGTGTCAGCCTCTACCTCACGAGAACCACGCACACAGTTATCAGAGCACTATCTCATTTTGCCTTTCAAAAGTAAATTAGAGGAAGTACTTGGTGTTAGGTTGCAGCTAAAGAACAGAGACTCACCAGTTCCTCAGCACTTTTTTGACAGAACAGATAAATTACAGGAAATGACTGAAGGGCAAGATTGTCATTCCTATACACCCTATTCCTCTCAGTGTTTGCAAGACATTAATATCGACCAAGATGATCATAAAACATCACAGTCCAGTTTAAATCACGAACTGCGGTCATACAGTCAACGTCCTGTCATGGCTGTGAAACCATCAAAGAGTGATGAAAGCCAAGATTATATCTGTAAAGATGGACAAGTTGAAAACTCTTCAAAATGTAAAACTAAAAATACTGTTGTCACATACACCACACCAGTTTCAGTGGAAAAGACCGAAAGTGTCAAGGGAATTTCTGAAGGACTGAATGATCATATGCATACTTGCAGTGACCTTTCTTCTGAAAGTAGCTGGTTATCAAGTGTTGGTGACTGTAAATCTAACTTGGATCAAGGCAAATTTGCACATCTTGATCTTTCACAGCAGTACCAAGGAAATGACACTTCAAAATACACCCAAAGTGCTTCACCATCTCAATCCAAGCAATCATTTGCATCTGTGAAAGGTTCTTCTAAGTTTGTTGATGGAAACCAAGGTTACTCAACGTATAATTCAGTTGAGAAAATTAGCCAAACAGCTAAAGAGAAGGAACACTGCTTAGATGCTTCAGTTTCATTTGTGGATTACAAAAATAATAGCACAATAGATGACAGGTTCACTCTGGTACCTGAAACATCCCTTGTGTGTACAGTCTACAACACCAGCCAGCAGAGATGTTATTCTTTTCTGGAGCAGGTTTCAAAGAGGTGCCTACAAGATGACATCACACAGGCATCAGTGGAACAGGAGAACCTTATCTTCTATGAAGAAATGAAACAGCTTTTAAAAAGGAGCAAGAGGGGACCCATCAACCAAGAGGACGTACATGACAAATTAAAGTTATCTTGTACTAGTCCTTTGACTGTACACTTTTCTAGTCTAGAAGAGCAGGATGATTCACTGGGTTTCTTGGATGCACCCTCACTCGTTGGACAAAAACTCAAAGTGGACTTGTCAGACAGGAAGGACATGACACATGCCAGACAAGAAAGAAAGACTTTGCACCCTCAAGGAACAGGAGACCAAGTGGAGCATGCTGGAGTATCTGATGTGACTGAAGAATGTGCCAGGCTTTATGAGTCAATGATGAATGGCGTTTGTTCTGCAAGAAAGGTCCCCTCTAGATCTAAGTACTTCATGATGGACAGAGTTAACCAAAAGAATGAACCGTATAACAATTTTGATTTCTGTGATCAAATGAAGAGAGAGATGGATGAGAGCTTCCACAACAATCTAAATTCAGTTGTGAAGAAATCCTGTAAAACAAAGTACAGATTCTACATACTTGTGACATCAGATGCTGCCTTCTTTGAAGAAACCAAGGTGAGTTACATTTATTTTCACCATGCATTCTGCACACTGCAGAATAATACATTTTCTGCCTTTTCTTTTCCTAAAGATATGGCTTAACATACTGCTTTTATCTTAATTTCTAAGGACAGTGTAAGGGTAATGGCTGAAACAATTAAACTGTCGATTAAGACATACAACATAAAATGCGATCTGTGGCTGAATAATCATTATTTTCAAGTAAAAGTGTGAAACATTTACTAGTTTCAGCTTTCATCATTGTAAGAATTTGCAGATTATCCCACTAGTGCAGAGTTCTATCTCAACCACTTGCTGTGACCAAGGTGCCAGCGGGTATGCTTGTGCATATGCATCTGATATGACTATGGCTGTTCCTGCAACCACAGCTGTAACTGTAAACAGAAGCTAATGCTAATGAATTTCTTTCTTAGCTCAGACACGAACACGGAAATCGCCAAATGATTTAGCGTTAATTTTAACGTTAGCATAGAGTAGTAGATATAAATAGGCATATGCAATATATATTGTCTAAGATAATACCCTGGATTCAGTTTCTTCAATATTGTTGTTTTAACAATGTGCCAGCTGACATATTTGAGGATGTCACTCACTCAACACAAAAAACAGCCTTTGTTATTCTAATAACCAGCTCTACAGACTTTCAGTAGGAGAAACACTAGGGTTTTTTTCTTGCTTCCCTACCCTGTATGTGAAACATAGCTAGATAGGAAATAATTATGAGGATCAATTCGTTTATATTTAACAACTAAAACACTGTCACTTTGTTTGGATCTTTGATCCATGTCATTCATAACAAGGTTACAGTTTAACAAAGTAGGAAGTATCTGTAGACAAAACGGAAGCATTGAACTACAAAGACACATCAATACCACAAAAAGCTGCTTTTTCTGATATGCACCCGGTGGGTTACGACAGAGAGAAGAAAAAAAAAACACCACCTGTTGCACCACACTCTCTCTAGATGGCAATTAATAACCTGTTAGTAAGAAAAATACAATGTACAACTTTTATAAACACCTTTTTAGGTTGCAAAATATCATCTACATTATTGCCAAAATCCTAAAAAATATAAAGTTATAATTTTTTGCCAACAACACACCTAGATATAACTAATAAGTAACAATTATGTGCTCAACATAGTCAGAAAACTGTTGCTATTTAAGTTAAATATTATAGCAAAACATTAAGAATATGATGTTAATACATGACTACACGCAGGCATAAATAAGTAAACCGTGCACCATATACATTCCATCACTTGGCCCTTGGGTGCTCAAACCACCTTTCACACAGCCAGCCTTAGCTATGGGCGCACCCACTGGTATCATTGTCACAGCAAGTGGCTGTGGCTACAGTTGGAGCTTGGCCTCCCCGATTTTCTTTGTCTGATGTAACAGTAGAAGAAAAAACCCTGTTTTTGTGTGTTCAACTGATGAAACAAGAAGTTTGTAGAAATCACCTTGGTCTTACATGATTGGCATCTTTCACTATTTGCAAACAATTTATAGACCAAATAAACAAATAAAATTGAAAATAGAACAACAGTTAAGTCAGTTTTTGGGCAGTAACAGAGATTTTATGATTTGTCTTTATACACCACCACAACGGATTTCATACAGTCAAGATATGATTAAAATATCGACTTTCCGCTTAATTTTAAGAGGTTTCACAAAAAGAAGGCAGGTATCATTTAGGAACTACAGCCATTTTAAGCAGAGTACCTCCATTTTCAGGGGCTCAAAAGTATTCGGGCAAAGCAACATAATTATAAATATAACTATAATTTTTAATATTTGAATGAAAACCCTTCACAGTCAATGACTGCCTGAAATCTGAAGTCCATGGACATAACCCCAGGGTTTCATCCCTGGAGATGCTTTGCCAGCTTTAGTGGCTGCTTGTCTGTGAGTCAGCTTTCAGTTTTGTCTTCAGTAACTGAAAATCTGCTCTGTTTTGTTGAGATCAGGTGACTCACTTGGCCATCGAAGAATATTACATTTTTTTGCCTTCAAAACATCTTGAGTTGCCTTTGCTGTATATTTACGGTCATTGTCTATCTGCATTGAGAAGAGCTGTCCTTTCAGTTTTGTGTCATTTGGCTGAATGTGAGCAGAGACCTTAGTTGCATCTTGATTGTTTTATTTGAAATCCATTGTGATGGTGTATAATTAAAAATCATAAAAACACTGTCATTGCCCACATAGGTCCTGACCTAACTGTATATGTGTGAAGAAATACACAGTGAAAGTCATTGTTAATTCCAGCCCTGTTGTTTTCTTGTATGTCTAATGGACTG
Organism: Helostoma temminkii; assembly: GCA_900302695.1. NCBI lineage: Eukaryota > Metazoa > Chordata > Actinopteri > Anabantiformes > Helostomatidae > Helostoma > Helostoma temminkii. The sequence goes on along the minus strand of OMLM01020331.1, from coordinate 83,230 downwards.
GTAGATGCATTTTGTGTATGTGGATATATATATTATAAGACGTACAAATGACTTTAAAGTAATTTCACCTTGATTTTCTACAGGCTGAGTTAGAGGCACAGGGCCATACTGCTGTAGAGCCATCTGAGTTTTTTCCTGGTGAAGACAGTTCATCTCTGCTCATCATCCTCAGGAATGAAGATATTGCAGAACACATTTGTGAGGTAACAACTGTTATAAAAGTGTGCAGCAGGACTTTGGTATTAGATAATCTTGATTAATGACTCTGTCCTCTGTTATCTCAGGTCCCTCATTTGCTTGAGCTGAAAAAGTCACCAGGTGTTCAGTTTGCTGGCATTGACGAACCTGACGATGTTGTAAATCTCACCCATCAGGAACTCTTCATACGTGGTGGTTTTATAATGTTTAACAGGGCAGCACTGGAGTCCCTCAGCCTTTGTACGTGCACTTTCAGCTTTGTGATGTTTGAGATCTTCTCATGCAAGTAGGATATATAACTTATGACCTCCACTCTGTGTGAATTTTCAGGCAACATGAAAAAAATTTCAGAAATCTTGCAAGAGCTAAGCAGAACAGGGAAGTGGAAATGGATGTTACACTACAGAGACAGTCGTCGGCTGAAAGAAAATGCAAGGTAGGGTTCAGGTTTGGAAACTACAAAAATTACTGATTTCTTGCCTCCACATATTGCAGGCAATTCTTGTAATTCTAATTTTTATTCCCATAAGATAAACAAAAGGATAACACATACAAATAAAATACTACATACTACAATACTACAAAATCTTACATAGCATAAGTGGGATTTTCATCATAATAGTGGTAGGAATATTTATGTCCTGTTGTTTTTCATTCCTTATCTACAGTACATTAAAATGTTAAAAAAAAAATTTTAAACCTCCTTTAACCTGCTTTAAAAAGGCAGTGTGTGTCAGTAATGAGGTTAATCTTCAGAATAATCTTTGCTGAGCCAAGTAAGCCTGCCAGTGCAAGTCAAAACAACACCTCTACTTACAAACAATTTCCACACCTGGGGAGATTTTGGCAGTGATTTACATAATTAGTTTAAATACTTTAAATTTGTAGAATATAATTTTCCCCCCGAGTCTCCCGTTTATCACTAGGCATCAGAATCCACATTTTTCCTTAACTCTATAAGGCCAATGGTATCATATTTGATACACAAAAATCTTTTGATTAAATAATTATCATAGACTTCTGATGTATCAAATGTAATACATCAAAAATCTTACATTTAGAAATCATTTCTTAAAATTTTTCTTTATGTTTTTCAACAAAGTGTGCAATACACACTCCAGTTAAAAAAATAAGATGTTGTGGCTATTATTTGTTGGACTGGGCTTTAAAGGGTTAACTCCTGCTCCTCCAGTACTAGTGCCAAGAGCAATTTATCAACATTCGTAACTCTGGGAAATCACTCTCATCTTCTCTGAAATGTAGGAAAGCTCCAGAGGTGTCTTAGCGTTGTCAAGACATTGCACATGCGACTGCCATAGTCTGCCTGTCAGAACATGTTATCTCCTCCCATATACAGGTTGAA
>OMLM01020331.1:50264-80975 GCA_900302695.1 Helostoma temminkii | reverse complement strand
AAATGTATTTTTGCTGTATATTGTAAGCTTAAGTGAATTTTACAATGTGTATATTATATATCTATATATATATATATAGATATATATATATATCTTCAACAATCCAGACTTTATACAATTGCAGCACAATCATTACTGTTTATTTGATTAATTTTCTTGTGTTGAGAAGACTTTTTTAAATAAATTAAATGTAGTTGTCTAGGCCTTACAGTAAAGCTAAATTGACATGTTCAAGTTGTGTGTTACATATTTATAGAGCAGTGCTGTACTGATGTGTTCCTAATGTTGCTGACAGTGTTTCTGATTCTGTGTTAAATTGTTGAAGTGCAACAGTTTAACTTTATTACCAAATGCTAATTTAGTTGGCATTAACACAGATCATCTGAGAATAAAGTCTTTAATTGTTTTGCTTTAAAGAAAATGAGCGAAGGACAAAGAATGTATAATCTGAAGGGGACCACTCACACTGCACTAAAGTAAATGAGCAAACGAACTAGCTTTACTTAACCAAACTACCAGAATGAACATATTTGTCTTCTCTACCCAGTGGAATTATTATTAAGGTTACTCTTTAGGGACCGTGTCCAAAAACATGAATCTCATACAATGTCAATGAGAAGAGACATACCAGGAGTAGCTGATAGCGTATGTTTTTAGTCTTATTTCCATATGCATGTGCACAGAACACACAATAGGCAATAAGTATGATAGTTATATTCAAAATCAAGTAACATGACACTTAAGTCTTACTTCTAGAAATTCAACCTGCCAATGACAGAATGTTAATTGTGAAATCAATGAGGTTTAATATTCCAAGTAAATAGTGTTTAAATATGCAGTAATATTCGAAATTTGAAATGTGGATACGTACATCACCATTAGAAAATGTGTTCAAGGACAGAACAGTGTTCCAGTGTTCCACACATTAGTGGGCTATGGCTAATTCATTGCTTCCAACAGTTATAAGGTATGAGAAAATAAAGGTAAGGGTACGTGGACACATAAAGCATGCAGTGGAAAATTATAAATAAGTTTAATTAGCCAGCAGTGGCCTCGCCAAGACATCAACAGAACAGAGCTTACAAAACACTGAATAAATTAAATTAGATATATGTAAAACTAAGTTGTTAACATTTATAGTCACTATTTAGGCTGAATTGCAACTAAATAAAATAGTTTGAAGGTTTACAGCACCATTTACACATGATCAGTAACATTTGGGATCTGATTATAACCAATGGGAAATTGCTTGATGCTGTATAAACTGCAGATTCCTATTTAACCTGTGCACCGTAAATGAAAGATAATGGTTTAAAAACAGTTTTATACAAAAATAAAAAATAATTTCTTTAAATAAGGCAGCAGATGTGGGGGTTATAAGAATGTGAAATTACAAAATGAATAACCCTGCATTTCGGAAATATTTTGTACATAAATCACAAACAGTTCAGGGAGGCATCAAGACACAGACTTTTGCGACACCTCTCAGAGTTTTTTGTAATTACTTCTCAGTGAAAATCATGAGGATGTATTTTTGAAATCCAGCACCATCTAGTGTGGGCAATATAACCTGTAGAAAAATGAATTAAACATTAAACATTTGTGCCATCTGACGACATTATGACATAACTATATGCTAGGTACCCTGTACATTTTTCAACAACTACAGAATTAATCTGGTTACTGTTAACATGAATAAATGTCTAAAATCTAAAGACTTTAATTTGAGACAACACCACCCAAAACTGGGCATGATTATTTATACATTAGAAATTTGCACCATTAAACAAAAATCCATCCATCCTCTATTTTGTTGTCTTCAAGACAACAAGTAATTAATGCTTCTAAAACATCACACAGATTAGTGCTCTAGTGTTCTTCCATCACAGGACTGTATAGCATTGGTTTATCACAACTGAACAACAGAGTTGGGACGCTGTGTAAAACTGTAAAAATAAAAACAAAAATTCAGTGATTTATAAATCTCAAATTCATATTTTATTCAGAACACAACACAAAATATATCAAATGTTTAAACTTTAAAATGTACATTTTGCAACTAATTAGGTTAAGTGGCACTTGAATGGGTATAAAAAAAGCAGTATAGAAAGTCAGAGTCTAACAAAAGTAAAGATGGGCAGATGTTCACCAATTAGTGAAAAGCTGCATATACAAATTGTTAATTTTAAATTAATTAATAAATTTCTCAGTGTAAAATTGCCAAGACTTTTAATATATCATCTACAGTTCATAATATCATCAAAAAGATTCAAATGAATCTGGAGAAATCTCAAGTGCACAAGAGACGAGGGTGAAATACAATACTGGATGCCTGTGATCTTCGGTCTCTCAGCCATGCTTGGCTTTAGGAATACTTACAAAACTGTCTATGAAAGTAGTTCCATCCAAAAATGCTAGTTAAAACAATCATGCAAAGAAGAAGCCAAATATTAGCATGATCCAGAAACTCTGCCGTTTTCTCTCAGGGCCAAACATCATTTAAAATCATCTGTAGAGAAGTGGAAAATTGTTCAGTGGTCAGACGAGTCAAAATGTAACATTTATGGTAACCATAGGCGCTGCATCCTCTGGACTAAAGAGGAGAGGGACCTTCCGGCTTGCTATCAGTACTCAGGTCGAAAGCCTGCATCTCTGATGGTGCATTAGCATCTATGGAATGGGAAGCTTGCACTTCTGGAACACAGATAGATGTAGACAAGTTTTAAAGAGGCATATACACACATCCAGACGATGTCTTTTTCATATTTCAGCAGGACAATGCTAAACTATATCTAACACAGCAGCATGGCATCACAGGCACAAGCAGAAAGGAGAGGTCAGGAACAGGAAGTACTGACTGGCGCTGAGATGACCCAGGACAGTAGTGCAGAGCTGGTTAGAGCAGGTAACGGTCACGAGATGGCTGCTGATAACAAAATGGCTTCCTGTTCTAGCATCCTCCATGTGTTCAGCAGGAAGAGTCTCACAAGCACAAGTTATCACAGAACACACAATCCTCCAAGTCCGAATCCACAATCAGAAGGACTAATCCACAAATCCAATCCAGGTCCAGTCTACTAAGGCACAATCACAGAACAGGTTGATCAAGGCCGATGCAATCAGGTTTAGAGCAACGTAAAGAGATAGATCCAATATAAATAAATATAAGTCAGGGTTCAGGTCCAAATAACAGGTGTCAGAATAGATCAGATATAATTAGTTTCAGGGCAGAATTTCTTTTGGTCCAACAGACAGAACAGAATTTACAATCCAAAAGTCAGAGGAATCACACAATCAGAACCAAAGTCCATAGTCCGGGCTCAAAGTCAGGTGTGAAAGCAGAAGTCAGAATAATAAAGTTAAGGTACCTTACAGAGGCGAGGGGGTCAGTGCAGAGTTCAGAGTCAGGTTCAGTTACAGGCAGGTATACTCGCATCTTTTATTTTTTATATTGATTGTTCCATTATTCCATCATACTGTTCCAATATTTTTTTTACTTTTTATTTTCTATATCAAAATATATATCTTTATTGTTCTTATTCTCTTCTAAAATTCTTAGTTGTGTTGAGGAAGGTGGATAAAGTTTTGCATCGCATGGTCTAAGCTGTCTTTACTGTGCATATGACAAACTTCTTGAATCTTGAGCGGTTAGACTCTTATATCAGGCAAGAAAGGAGCAACATTCCTCTCTAAAACTGCATTAACTGGACTCTTCAGTTCCCAGATGTTTACACACTGATGTTACAGGAAGAGGGTCTGCAACACCAGGGTGAACATGGCCCTGTCCCAACTTTTTCTAAAACGTGTTGCTGCCATCAATTTCATGATTTTTTTTTCTTAAAACGGTAAATTTTCTCAGGTTAAACATTTGTTATGTTTTCTATATTCTGTTGTGAATAAGATATAATGTTATGTAAATTCATAGTGTCCTAAGTTTTTTTGGAATAGTAATACACCGATATATACATCCTATTGTCTCCACTGAAAAAGAGGTTCCTAATTCCAAAGGGATTTTTCTAGTTGAATTAAATGTTAATAATGAGCACACCAGGCTTCTTTTCTTGATTTTCTCACTATCTCAGCCACTAAGATCTTTGCTAGAAGGGTTGGAAACCTGGAAATTGTGTTTCTATGGCACAATCCCCCAATTCCTACTCCAAGTAATTATCCAGGAAAAGTCTTCACAAAACATAATCTGGTTACTCCAAAAGTGCTATCAAACAGGATACATTTGCAGTGGATATTAAAAATAACCTTTTCATTTTTAATGTGACCTGTAAACTGTACAACTCAATTGGAAAACAAGCTAAAATCGTTTATTAAAATAATGTGGCAGCACAAGTGTGTTCACCCTCTTGTGTGTATCCTGGTTGACAGCATATTCACATTGAGATGGCACACAGCTGTTGTTTGTAATTTTGCTTAAAATGTACTTTGTGAAATATGAAAATTGTGAATTATTATATCAGACATGTACGGTCCTGGTTAGGATCACGTTAGGCGCTAGATGTCTCTTTTGAAACTTCATGTAAAATACATTGGGGGTCAAAAGAGGGCACCACAACAACATTTTCACCTTGGGTACCAACAAGTTAAATCAGGTAAGCCAGGGATCAGATTCAGAAATCGTCCAACTTCAAGCATGACTCAGTAACTTTACCTTACCGCTAGCGTTAGCCGTTACGCAAAAACCGAGACAAATCTTCGGTTGGCTAATAATATTCACATATGTTCCTGGGCAAATCATTAATAACTCGTTTAGAACGAACAGGTTTCGGTCATAATAAGCGTGAACGCATCTAACAGGTATACGCTGATTTAATGCCAGTCAGTGCTACATTTAGCTTAGCGTTAGCTGTTTTAGCATTTCCGCTAACCAACCGTTTTCCTGCGCATCTGCGGACGCAGATGAACCGTTCGAACACAGCACAGCTGTGTAGGCAGGCGCTCCTCTCTGCGCATGTGCTTTGTAGATTTCGGGGATGGGTCTATCGATGGAATCAAGATGGCGACTCTGGCAAAAGCGCCAATATATTTACTGAAGTAAATGTCCAAAATTAACCGCGGTAGCGGGATTTCTCAAGCCCCTTCGGGGTTCAGTGAAACATGAAGACCGGAGGCATGTTTTGGAAGAGGAATTGACCGGAATCTATACCGTAACAAAGTCAGCGAGATGTGCGAGAGCTATGCCCGCTCGCTGCTGCGTGTTTCGGTGGCGCAGATCTGCCAGGCTCTGGGCTGGGATGCGGTTCAAGTCACTGCGTGCGATCTGCTATCCGATGTGCTGCATAGATATATCCAGCAGTTGGCTAGGGTCTGTCATCGGTACTCTGAGCTCTGTAAGTGCTTTATCTATCACCAGGATTACTTTCTAACTTATAAACCAGAAGTACTCGGTCACGTTGTTGTTGACTGGCTCTGTAGCTGGCGCCCCCTAGCAAAGGTCGATGTGTCAAAAAGTACAGTAGTTTTCGTTACACAGCGAAGTAGCGCCTATGTTTTGCTATTATTATGCCTGTGAGGCTTTTCAGCTGTGGTCATCATCGTGTGAGAGGTCGGTGAAACATGTACTAATAGATTTAGTACTGTTTTAACGTGGTGAATCATTGTATCAGACTCAAACTTGTTGCAGTACTTTTTGATTCTGGTTGGATGGCAGCATCAACATCATTGTATGTTATACACAATCGCTAGCATGTAGTGAGGTTATTATTAATTCTGTTAAACATATTTTAGAGGCATGCAGAGTGTGCTGTGCTTAACAGATTGTTTTGATTTTGGATTTCAGATGGAAGAACAGATCCAGTCTTGGACGATGTCAGCCAGGCTTTCAGGCTGATGGGCGTGAGTCTTAATGAACTGGAGGATTATGTCCACAACCTGGAGCCTGTGCCCTTTGCTCACCAGACGCCGCTCTTTCCTGTTAGCAAAAACAATGTCCTGCAGTTTCCCCAGCCTGGAGCTCGTGATGCAGAGGAAAGGAAGGATTACATTCCAGATTACATGCCACCTCTGGTCTCCTTACAAGAAGGTCAGTAGATATATGCACAGCACATAAACTGTGCTTTTCACAGTTTAAGGGTTTTTTGTGACATGTCTTTAACTGAACTGCAATATATAGATGGTACACGATACTCTGTGTCACTTAATAACCAGTATTTAGTACTTCCTAGCTAAATTAGTGCAGTCCAAAACAAGAGGATTGTGATGTGTCCTAACAGTCATGTTTGTTACAATGTTCACTTTTTGTCATTTTTAGTTTTTGCTCCACTCCATTTACATAAATAATTGCGGATTAAATAATGAAAACACCTCTTAGCTTAGTAATAATGTTAGCATTGCAATCTTCCACCTAGCAGTGATGTTCAACTACACCATCAGCTGTTTTATTTATTAGGTAAACTAGGTTAACCACATAAACACACAAATATTTTTGCATGGGCTGCCAAAATAACCTGTATGCATGTTAAAACTGAATAGTTGAAATCCAATTTTTTGTCTCTTGCCTCTCTAGAAGAGGAGGAGGAAGAAGTCCTTGCTGACATGGGCACCTCAGCTGAAGCGATGCAGGTCGCACTAGAAGAGGATGAGGAGGAAATGGAAGAAGATGAGACAGTCAATGATGAGAACCACCCACTTAAGAGGCACCTGGACAGTCCTGATGCAACTATGGGCTTGATGCCTACTTCCAAAAGACCACGCATGTATCCTGGCCTCAGCCCAGAATGGGGCATTGAACCCAGAGAGCCCCTTACCTCTCTCAATCCGCAACGTGTTCCCCCGGGTATGTTGCCCTCTCACGATAGCCTTGACCCCCTGTCACCTGAAACACCTTCTGGAGCCCTGCCCTCCTTCCGACCTCAGCCTGTATTACCAAAACACTCTGATCCAAAAGGCTTCACCACTCCAGGACGAAAGCCTAAGGTCTCATCCCCTGGCAGACAACGGACTAAGTCCCCTAAAGGGGCCATTCCTGTTATGGTGGGTGGCAGTCCCATCCATTCTCCAAAACCATCTAAGGAAAGGAAGAAATCACCAGGTAGGACGAAGAGTCCTAAAAGCCCCAAAAGCCCAAAAATGGGTTCCGTCAAAACACCTCAACCCCAAGCCAAGACAGAAATTGTGCATGAGCTGTCACTGTCTGCGCTGAGTGAGAGGATGGGCAAGGAGAACATCCATATGCGGCAGAATATGGATGACAGGGAGTTAGCTGAGGGCCCATTCAAGAAACTAGAGCCTGACAACACAGCTATTGATGACTCCATTGATGCTGTGATTGCAAGAGCATGTGCTGAGCGGGAGCCTGATCCTTTTGCTTTCTCCTCTGGTTCTGATTCAGACAGCAATGGGTTCTCCAGTCCCAGGAGATTGACCATTATGGAACCATCTACACCTAAAGTCCCAGTGGTGATCAGTAACTCTATAAAAGACACATCAACACCACTTCACCTGCCAACACACCTGGGTCTAGGAAACTGGACTATGGATGATTCAATAAATGAAGTGATCCGAAAGGTTAACCAGGGGGGTCCTTCTGTCCCTCCGCAAGTTCAAGGAGAGTATGTGTCATCAGCATCAGCCTCTCCGCCTACTCCTGAACCACTTCTCAAGTTGTTTGAGGAGAAGAACAAGATTGTGTCTCCTTTAGATATCAAGAAAAAGCTGAAGAAGGACCTCAAAACTAAAATGAAGAAGAAGGAGAAAGACAAGCCTAAAGACAAAGACCGGGAAAAGGAGAAGAGCAAGCTAAAAGAGAAAAATAAGGACAAGAACAAGGATAAGAACAAGGAGTTTTCCAAGGATATTAAAATGCCCTGGAAGGAGTTTGGACTGAAGGATGATGAGCACTTCGTTCAGCGGGACTTTACTCTACATGAGGGCTCCTTCAAGATAAAATCCAGAGATGGAGATGTCCCTAAGAAGGAGAAGGAGAAACACAAAGACAAAAAGAAGGATAAAGAAAGGAGCAAAAAGGACAAAGATAAGAGAGACAAGGGTAAAGACAGAAGCAAAGAGGATAGGCAGAAACAATCTGCATTAGCCCCATTTGCTCTGGCTGAAGTTGCACCACTGTTCAGCCCCTCTGCCTGCTTGCGCATTCCCCCCATACTTCCTCCTTTGGCCCCAATCCTTCAGGATAAGGACACAAAGAGCAAAGAGAAGGACAAGAAGAAAGACAAGAAGGAGAAGAAGAAAAAGAAGGATAAAGAGAAGGACAAGGAGCGAGAGAAGGCCAAAGATAAGGAGAGGGAGAAAGAAGAGAAGAGGAAAGAAAAGGAGAAACGAGAAAAGGAGAAAGAGAAGGAAAAAGAGAGAATTCGGCTGGAGAAGGTAACTTTCTTTTACTTGTTTGGTGTCATTTTGTTGTCATGATAGTGTGTCATGTAGATTTACCTTGCGATTCCTGTTTGCTCAGGTAAAAGTAGACACTCCAGCTGTTGTACCATCTCCAGTCATCCCCAGACTCACGCTCAGGGTGGGAGCAGGCCAGGACAAAATGTAAGCAATGTATTTCTAATGACGTCTTTCTCCATTACCTCTCTATGTGAGATTCTTGTTTTCTCGCACTAGTAAAAGCAGAACGTACGTTTTTGGTTCAAACTGATAATTCTGCCTGTAGGATTTTAGCAGTGTGAGTGTAAAAACAGCCTAATGCGTGTGATCAGAATTGATATGTTATTTAAAAAATTTTAAATTTAAAAATGTTTGACGTTTATGTGGAAAAACAGAGATTTATAAGTATTTGAAGAGAAATGTAGTTATATAAAACTCTGGTGTGGCACTAAAAGCAAAAGTATGTAGTTTTTAATAATATTTTGAGTAGGAGAATGATCCAAATATTATCTTAATATTTTGTTCTGTGAGTCAGACTTTCCAGGAGATGCTGTCAGTCCTCCAGAGAAGCCAGACTCACACTTGTAGTGGCACAGGGATATTTGCCTTAAAGGTTTTTGAGTGAGGTTGCTCTTTTTTACCTGTCAGAGAATTTAGTTACTTCTAAGGTAAAGTAAAACTTTATTCCTCTTCCAAGGGGGACTAAGGTGTTACAGCAACATAAAAAATTACAATAAATATTAAAAATACCCAGAATAACAAGAAGACATAATATACAGTTTAGCAACATTACAAAGTAGAAAACTACTACTAATAATAAAAATAGTAATGATAATGAATATCGACGCTACAGTAGTGTGGTGTTAGAAGTACGTGGTTTTAATCCACAGGTTGGCTGGGTGCTTGTGGGGTTTCCATTTTCCTTTGGGTAATCCAGCATCCTCCCATAGTAAAAAGACATGCAGTTATTTTCACTGGTGATTCTAAATTGCCCGTAGGTGTGAATGTGAATGGTACAGACAAGCGTGGATCAATGTGTAGGGCAGTGGTCTCCGACTCACGGTCCTCCGATTACTTGCCACTTGATTACTGTCCCGCTGCACTGAACCCTGCACCGTTGGTGCTTTAAATGTGGCTGCCTGTCGAAAATAATTTTCCTATGGGTATAATTATTATTTGTTTTTGAGGGAAAGTGGTCGGGATAATGGTTGAATAATGAATATGGTCAATAATATAGATGGGTAAATCAGTCTGCACTTACATGTTTTATTTGAGTTTGCTGAGAGCAATGAGGGATTGTGGAGTCTGCAGACCTGCAGTAGCGCTCCTTCACACACTGTGGACGGGGCAGCCTGCTGCTGAAGGTGCTGCTCAGGACACTCGGAGCTGTACTGTCCCGTAGAGCTGTATAGAACGTGGCCATCTGATCATAGCAGATGGTGGAAAGTAAAGTGGAGCAGGGACAGTGGAGCACACTGGATTGATTTTGAGTTCCATACTACCATTAGCTTATAAATAAAATCAAACATTAAGTCATACATACAGTAAGAAAAGTTTACATTAATAAATGACATATGCAAAAACAAGTATACGTTTACCATAAAATATTAAAACTGCGATCATGAAAGTTCTACAAGGGTGCTGTACTGGCAAAATGTAATTAAACACTAAATATTTTATCCAAACTTTTCTGTTACTGACTTTTATTTTTCTGTTTGTGCTTCACCAGTGTTATCAGCAAAGTGGTTCCAAATTCAGAGCCTAGGACGCCAGTGCCCAAGACCCCTGCTGCTAAGTCTGGACCTGGGAATCGCCCTCGGACACCTCCGCCGCCCCCAATACTCTCCCCTGTCGTACCCACTCTTCCCCCACCACCCTCTCCACTTCCACCACCACCTGCCCCTTCGGCTTTACTCTCCCCGCCTTCCATACTTAATCCAACAGCTTCCCTCAAAACACCAGTCCGCAGCGTAGTCACTGAAACTGTCAGTACCTATGTGGTGAGTTGTTGTACTCTAGACGTAAATATTTCCTGAGAATTCCAGCGTACAAACAGTTTTAAATGTGTGATTCATCTAAGAAAAATGCACTATGTGATTCAGCACGAACAGTTTTTCTTCAGTCTGTATGAACATTAATGTGTTGCAGCTTTTTTCATTTATCTACATTGTTTATGCCTTTAAGCCACTGAGTTGTGTTTTGCTAATGCTTTCTGTTGTCTATATTCACCCAAGATTCGAGATGAATGGGGAAACAAGATCTGGATTTGTCCTGGATGCAACAAACCTGACGATGGTAGTCCCATGATAGGATGTGACGACTGTGATGATTGGTATCATTGGTAAGAGACTTATTTTCCTTACACAAACACACAATTCACTGTTAGAAATGTGCCTATGTTTTGGGATCATTGTTTATTATTTTTACAGTACGGTGGGGGGAAACTAAAGAAACATAGATGATAAGAAATGTAATGTATTTAGGAAAATATAAATGTATAAAATGTATGGTATTTAAACTTAATTTTCATCATCATGATTATTTATGTGTTTATTTCAATGCAATATATATAAAATGTTTACACAAGCAGATTTAAACAATCAAACATTCACAGCAATGTAAAAAAAAGACAAAAAAAACAAGTCCTTAGATAACTAATTTTATAAGTAGTAGATGAAGTGCCTTGATTTTCTTTTGGAAAAAAAATATTAACAATAGATTTTTTAGATATTCTTTTTGTTTTAAGCTTATTTAACTGGCATTATTTTGTTGACAACATATACCAAAGTGAAGTTTCATAATGGGCAGGTTGGAACCTGTGGTTTACCACCCCTACTTTAAATTAAGCAGTAGAAGAAAAGCTGTTTTTTAGGCCTCTTCCTAAGGTGAACTCTTTTCTTCTCCTGTCTGCTCAGGCCTTGCGTTGGGATCCTAACAGCGCCTCCTGAGGACCAGGAGTGGTTCTGCGTTAAATGTTCCAGCAAGAAGAAGGACAAAAAACACAAGAAAAGAAAACACAAACCGCATTGAGACTATGCAAAAAGCACATATTTTGGACTCTTTTTGGACTGAAAGCCATCACTGAACACTCATGGCACTGCTGTAAAATAAAAAGAAAGTCTAAAAAAATGTGGCTGATATTAACTTCTGATGATTTTTCTAATGATGTCAGCCATGATGCATTGTGAGTTGGTAAGAAAAAAAGGCTAAAACCAGCACATGCCCGGCCTTAGTTCACGTATGAGCTCTGTAGTTTTCCATTTTTCACCTGTAAATTGTTTCTTGCCTGTTGTTTTGAATATCCAGCTGTTGGAGATCATGACAATTATGTTTGTACGACCATGACAGTTTGTAGATGAGAGCGCAACAAAGCAGAACCAGAGAACAACTAACATCCATCGTCTTTATTTCTGTTTCCTTCGTGTGCCACTAAAGGAATGACCTACAGTTTTTTCAGTATCACTGAAATGTCATGTATATAATGATGACGGCATCAGACCTGTATAAATGTGTAAATACCAACTTCCAAGCCAAGTGCATTTTGTTCTTAGGATTCTGACTTGTTAAATCCATTTCAGATATTGGTTTTTAACTCAAATGGTTTTCTGTAATTTGTGTAAATTTTTTTAAATTTAAAGTTTGTATTTTTATTTTTCTTCATATGGATGGCCCTGGAGTTATACTGTAGCTGTGATTGTAATGTAATTCATTTCGCTGATATTTCAATATTAAAGATGAACAGTCTGTGCACTCACAGACTTTAAGACATAAATCTCATTACCATCAAATATGTATTTAAAGTTATTTGTCAACCACTGTTGTGCATACTTATTTTATTTTCAATTCAGACAGACTGCATGTTTTCCAGTAGCTGGTGTTTGCATTTGCTTTACAAAAATAGATGGGAAATATTTTAACAAACTGAGTTGCAGATGTTGAGTTTTGTTCTGCTCATTTCAGGCTTGATGACAATTTCCTCACTTGGTTTCAGATCAGGTTCAGGATCATCATTTGCAGCAGTCTGTTTAATGCGTTAGCCTAGATTTGAGACTGTTCTGCTGGCTTGTCATTTTATTTGCCGTTATATTTGACAGGGTGGTTTATCTAAGACACAGATTGTGGATTGTGGGGAACTGATTTCATGTTTTATAGTGTGTCCAAAAATGTCTCTGTCATTGTGCCATTTGCGGAAGTTGTTTTTGCCTTTCCCAGAATGACCACATGGTGTCATTCTTCATGCACAGACACTGTGGCATGCTGTGTTAGACGTATAGATATTAGACACAATTCACAGCAGGCTCACAAAACATGCTTTTATGAATGTGGCAGTTGTCTCTTGGTAGCATGTCTTGATGTGGAACATGTTAATATTATTTACAGCTCGTCAGAAGCCATTAAGCATTAACATAGTAAAATGTTTCTCACAGTTATTAGTGGACTATTATTATTTATGATGCACGTACCTTTTTCCAAGTAAAATTCAGCAGTGATAAGTTTAACAAGTGTTACTCATCGGTTATTTTTTCACTCATCTGTCACTTTACCCTGAAAGGTGTAGACATTTATCTTTACAGTGGTTCAGCTGACCTCAGAGGTCTAGTCGGTTGATGCTGTAGGACACCAGAAATGTATTTTGGTGCTAAACCATTTAAAGTACAGTACAGGACTTTTAAAATCAGTTATCTGGCAGAGTAGTGTGATGGTGTTTTGTTCTGAAGCCTCAGGATTTAGGAAAATTTAAGACAAACCCATTCAATTTCATAATGCTATAGTTTGAGCCACAAACTACATTTATTAAATCTTGGTTGGACAATAATTTTTCAACTGCTGATAACAGGTTGACTGACATTTTCTTAATTGCTGTTCTAATTTAGGTCAAACCCTAACCCATGACCACACTAGGATAAATTCCGGTCTTGCTACTGTAACATGTATTCAGTAATTGCATTAACAGTTTTATCCTGATGTAACAGAAATCGAGACACACCCAATTACTTCTTTGTGTTCTTATTTGGTAAGCAAAGTTGCACACAGTCATAGTGTTGTACTAAACAGGCTCTCAGTTATCTTGATTAGAAATTAATTCCTGATATTATCCGAAGGTAAAAAATATCCACCTTTTTTTTGTTATTATTTAACTTGGGAAATATTGTTTTCATTTGTTCATCTCTTTTTCTCTTTGAGCGCCTCCTATAGATTGGTTTGAATCTAAATCTACTTACTGTCTTCCGATCACACCAAATTGAAGAAGTGGAAAAAATGATGTGTGACCAGAGAAATGAGGAAGTAAAGCAACTTCTGTCCATGCAAAATGAGCTGACATTTCACTGTGGTGTGGCTTTTTATCATATGAAATGCATTCACTCATGCACGCCAACACTAACAGTCAAATCACACAAAATTGGAAATGGGAAAATACCCAAAAAGTTAAATCTGTAATAAAGCACTTTAGTAATGCGTAATTTGCAAATAAGTTATATTTTTAAGGAAACTCTTTTTAGATTTCTCAGATTAGACTTTGTAGAAATTAAAATGTCAAAATTTTACAAAAGTATAGCAACATCCTCAGTGTCTAATGCTAAAATGTTATCTCTTGCAGCTGTGGACTTCTCCCTTCCTCTTCAATCACACACGTTGGTGTCAGATTATTCAGTAAAAGACCATTACAAACATCTGCTGGAGCATACATTTTAATCTGCAGTACTGGTAAAGAGAGAGCTTTTGCATGTCTAACACTTCTTTCTTATTAGATAAATGTATTTTCTGCTTATTAGCAAGTAACTTTACTCATGCAAACAGTACAATGATACAGGGCATAATGTTCGCCGAACTGTAACGGTTTCAGTTTTAACCCATCAAAACACAGACAGAATGTAGTCGTCCAATCAGTCCCAAAGGAGCCCCTGAGTGGTAAAAATGGAAAGTTGCTGGCTGCTTTCACTCACGACGAGGCCACCTGCAGTGCCATAAACGTGCTGTTTTCAATGCATGAGTGCATATTCAGCCACAACATGCACTAAGGCCTACTAACACTCATTTTCTCTTCACTATAGCTGTGCACAGGAAGTGGTGGTTGGTTATCATCTCTGCCACATAACTTTCAGCTTTCAGAATCTCACTGAATTATAAATGTATTTTTAATCCCCATAGGCTGATGTATTGTGTTGAGGTATTATTTTCTGGAACCCCTTTTCAGTGATATTTCAACACCGGTGTAGCGAACGTTATCATACTGTGTTCATACATGTTTGTGCTGGCCTACGTGACGCCTGTGGTGCTCACAGCCATACTAAGTAGCAACACATCGTACAGGACTGGATTTCAACATCAGTGTTTAAAATATTCATGTCAGCAGAAACAGCGGGCTGAAATGAAGAGGATTTTGTGCCACGATCAGAGGAAGTGAAGCCCTTCATGCTGGTCTTCTCAAGTACGACACCAGCACACACTGACATGACCCTGTTTCAGATGACTTTCCTACTTAATGTCATGTTGCTCTAACGGGACACAATACCTATGGGATTGGATAATAAGACCTAGATTTAATTCCTCCTGGGTTTTTTGTGCAAAGAATATGAATTGTGCAGAGAATTGTCATAAATTACTTTGAAATTTTTAGTTGGGATTTTTTAAGATGTGTTCACCAGTGTTCAGCAGCTTCAAAGATGGCTTTGCTTTCATTATATTCCTGCCTATTTGGCTCACAACGTAGGCAAATGAGCTTTGCCCAATGCAAATTCACATTAGGCACCTTTTGATAAAACTCTGAGGCTGTTGAGCCTCAGTTTGCTCTGAATTCTGCCATGAGTTGATGATAATAGCCTCTGGTATTTAACTGTACTGCTTTTTCTTATCCTATCTCCTCCTGTAGAATTACATAAAGCACATGTCATTTGATTTTATATACATTGTGCTTTGGTGAACTGTAGGTAGGCACGTATCATAATCCCAGGCAGTTACATTACCTTCAAACCGCTGCAGTTAGATTGACTGCAGTGTGAAATGGTCAACAGTAGGGGCTGTAATACTGTAATCTGTCTGTAATCTGTCTTTATTTAATATGTATTCATGTTGACTATAAGGTTTGCTTATTCCTGTCTACACTAGAATAATAATGCCATGAGGTTGTCTCCACCTGACACCTTCTTGTTTACCGTCAGAAAGAGGAGTAGAGTGAATCAATACCAAAATGTACGTGCTGGTCCTGCTACCATGCTACATAAGAACATCGTCTTACAAAACAACAGTTGTGGTTGAGCTGTCAGTCATATTAAGAAATTATAATCATGAGATCAGTTCTACTGGTAATAGTTATGAAGAAACATTCCAGAAGCAGCCAGTTTTTATTTCTGGCAATTCTCTGATTTAAATATATGGCGATATCTACAGGAGCATGCCACACCTGGACTTGTGGATGAGATTTTGTGGCAACTGTGTTGACATTTCCTCTAGTTTTCGCCAGTCTGGCAGTGGGTACAAATCATCCACATCCAATTTTAGTGAAGTTTTCCTAATATGGATGTCAATTAGTGCAAGAGTGCCACTGTGGCCACAGCTTTACAGCCTGCGAACTGGGCTGCTGCAGGCAGCACAATGCATTAGCGCACGATGAGCTGTCAGAGAGGATTATTTCAGCCACGCCAGTCAGCGAAGGGGGTGGGTGCCGCTCTGCTGCACTAAACCGAGGAGAAAGAGTGGGCGGGAGACAGAGAAAGGGAGAGAAACACGTAGAGGAAAGAAGGAAAGAGAAGAAAGTGTCCATTACACCAGGTGGATTTCTCCAGCGCACCGATGTTGGAACACTCTTCTGAGCTGGCCCTGGTGCAGAGTTTGTATGCCAACAGCATGCGTTGTCCCCCCTCTGCGGCCGGGATCTCTGTCAGGAATGAGGACCTGCCTATGAGGTACGTTGGGGTTGGCCTCTCATTCAAATGTGGGCTAGCTTTTGTGAAGCTGTCTCTAGTTGGACTGCCTCTTTGTCTGGGCTGGATATTGTCATAGGATGTATTATTTCCAGTTGAGGTGTTTCCCCTGCTGACTGTGGGCAGGGTAGTGATCTTCTGGGGTCCATGTGTCTGTTTTCCAGGAACCATGTATTTGAATCTGGTGAATTTGACTCTTCATATCAATCCCATCTTCAAAAAACAAAAATTCAATAAGGAGGTTTTGGTTTAGTTTTATACTGTTAGAATGTACCAGAGTAGAAAACCAATACCTTCAATTTACCTTCTGCTTCTAGTCAAAGTGGCACAAGGGCTCAGATACTTGCATGAACTATAAATAAATAAATGTAGACAAATGTGTCAGTGACGCAAGCGTTTGCCTTTGAATCTCACAGGTCACTGAAAAACACAAACCTGTGTGGTTAGATACATTGGCCTTGCTGCCTCGGTGAAAACAACAAGAAAATTATCTTTGAAAAAAGAAGAAATATTTGCATCCATTGTGGAATTTGCATGAATTCAGTGGAACTGCACCCTGATATGGTGGTTTTATCACATGTAGTCCATCTTGATAGATTTCCTCTAGACAGCATGACAAGATTAAGTTCCCTCACTCCATTTTGAGAGCCCTTTAGTTGGTCGCCATTCTGCAAATGCTTTAAGGAAAGGCAGTACTAAGAAAAAAGTGTGACTTCAACTTCAAAATGACGCATTCAAAAAGACATGAAGTGGCCCATTTGGGTTTGAAGCTCTACTATTTTTACACTGTGCCGTTTGTCACGGGAGAGAGTGCAGTTTTAAATGCTGGATGGTGACTTGTGCATGAGGAGAAACATTTGATATACAGTAAACAACAAAAGCATGGCAAGTGTGAAGGACTATGATTGGATTACAGTAGTAATAATCTGAGATTAAGAATAGGACCTAGTGTTAGAAGGTGCCAGCAAGCGGGCATCTGCCTTGGGAATCCACTCAAACAAACATCTCTCCAAACACCAAAAAATTAATACTAAACAGTGCCGCAACAGCATTATGTAATGTAAAGACAACAGTACGATGTGTATTCAACATGCCCAAGTAAGAAAAACAAACTGCTCCTCACAAAATCTGCTCCTTTTCAATAAATCCCCTGAGATCTAGTTGAATCAAAGGAAATATCTGGATGCGGCAGATGGGATGACAGTATTTTATTTTGCCCCCATCTCAGTGAAACCTGATTCTCCAGAGACGTTTAGACTACCTTTTTTTAGAAGCCCCTAGAGCGTAACGGTAATGCATGTTTCATACTGGGCTCCTCTGCATGTATGGCAAAATAGGTCGCATATCATTATGCATTCAGACCTCTTTTAGGCACTGTTTAATAGAGCATACTTTGGACTGGTGCCAGGTTGACTTGAGATGGCTATGGACGCAAGGATTTAGATGGATCTTATAAATGGGATGTTTCTTAACACTTGCTATGAACAATATTTTTGGATTGTGCAGCTGCTGAGCAATAATAAATGGCTTGATAATTAGGCTAACCCCCCCTGCCACTCTGTTTGCTATGGTGAAAAGTACTTGACAATGTACTTTCCCCCAAGTGTAGAGGCCTCGCCCTACAAGTCCAGCACAACAAAAGAAGATAGGATCCCCTCCCCCAGAGAAACAACAGCCCGGCACAAAGAGGAACATGACCTGTGACCTGAGGGGGAAATAAGACTAAAGAGTGAAAAAATGCATTTTGATAGTCTTACTTTTGATTGGAATAGATGTAAGATGAAATAATCTTATTTATTTGTGTAATCCAATAAAAAAGGTAGGCACCTCATTTAGAGTCCTGGGAAAATATGGAAACAGGAAGAGCATTACTAAGCTTGCTGGTAATTACCTGCACTACATTTAAACATTTCAAATTGCTCCTTCTCTCTCTGGAATCAGAATCATTAGCTCCCTAACTCATCCACAGACTCATCTCCCTTCACAAAAACAGGTTGGACAGGGGCCTGATTCTTCCACTGTGCCATCTTTCCCTATAATTACAGAAGTAATTATAGGGAAATATATTATTGTGCCACCACAGCAGATAAAACATCAAAACCTGTACAGAGCTAACCATGTGCCAGTGCCTATAGAGACATTACAGTAATTTAGCATGGGAGTAGGGGAGCAGCAGCCGCAGGCAGCATGGCTTCAGACTTTTTGTTGTGGAGGCCACGCCTCTGCTCTGCTGCAGCTCGGTGTGCAGTGACAGCGGCAGCCTGAATTTATTTCAGTCAGAGACGACAAACACTTCGGAGGAAGAAGTAAGGCGGATACTGGTGACTCTCTCACATGCAGTTTTGAAGACGCCCCCCTCTCTGCACCTGTCTTGCTTCGTCTTCTCGACCGTCTCGCAGGAGTTGAGTCTCTTGCGAGGGAGCGGACGTCGCTTCTCATTGTTAGATAGACGCTGTTTTGAGCTGTTTCGATGACTTCGGCGTACAACCTGGATTTCCACCCTCTCACCGAAAGTCGGTTAATGACTTCGAGCGACACAGTGTAAGTAGTCCAGCTATCGATGTGTGTTGCGTTCCCCTCCCTCTTCGACGTTAACCTAAATGTATTTTGAGTGTTTTGAGGCTTGAAACAAAGAGTTGGGGCGCGTTGGTAGTTAGCTAACGCTAGCTTAACTGGCAACTGTGATGCTAACGTTGCTAACGATACCAACAGTGGCGGTGCGATCACCTGTGGTTAAAGGAGTTTAAGGTTGACGGTAACAGGAGTAACCACAGCAGAAGTCAGTCAGGTTAATGTAACTCAACCCCTAACAGACACAGAACATAGATCTACAGTTGCTAACGCTGGAAGAAAACGCACTTTGCTAGCGACTGTGTCGGATACCAGGCGCGCTAACGTTACAATAGTCAAGTGACATGTGCTTCCGGAGATCACACGTTTCAGTATCAGTTCAGAAAAACAGCAGCACAGGCTGTTTTTTAGTTACTTTACTTCATCCAACACGGCGCCGCATTCTTCTCTGGCGCTTTAATTAGCAAACGCCATTTATTTACAGCTGAACAAGTTTACGTTGAAGAGTGGAGAATCGAAACGGTAGGTGTTGTAACGGCCAGTTATCGTCGGGTTAAAGGGAAGTGCGCTGAGTAGCAGATAATGTACCCCGTTAAGTTGTGGTAAAGTTTGCTAATAATGTTTCCACTCTACTTTTAGTGTTGGTTAATGAGGCTCAACTGCGTAAGTGGACCTTGTTTGTAGGCAGAACACGGGCTATCGGCTCGGCTTGCCTGGCGCAGTCCCAGTCCCTCCCTGTGTCTTTGCTAGCATCCAGCTAGCTAACCACAGTGAGGTGCAGCTCAGAGATACTGGTGCCCCCGTCCATGTTGAATGCAGAGTGCTGACTTAACGGCACAAAACACGTGGTTTCCTACATTATTGAGCCATTAATGGAAATCTTGTGACAGGCCATGTAAACAAGAGAGAAAAGACATTCACCGAGCAAATATATTATAACTCGTGTCCTCTCGACACAGCGTCGGCTAATCCGGTTTGACAAACATTTCTAAACCATGCATGCTTTTACAAGACTGTTTAAAATTTAAATGTTTGCACTTACGGGAGTTTTTTTTTATTTTGCAGCAAAATGTGCCTGATTCGCGGCCATGACTAAATGTAATGGAGCGTCGCTCCAACAGTTTTCAGTAGTTACTAGATTGTTTTGGTGTGTTTAGTTAATTTTTGTTCGTGTGTTTTTTTAAAAAATGTAACAATACCAACTCACAAATTAATTTCAGTTATTCTAAATTGATTTATTAGATCTTATAAGATGAAAGCAGTGTAAAGCGGTCGCTACCTTACTAAAGGCAAGGTCATTACATTATTAAATGTTACATTACTTTCTCTGACCAATAATCCACAATCCCAAATTATTCAATGTTGCATAATGTTCGACCAACACGAGTAATTAGCTTTGTTTGAGAACCTGTATTTAAGTTGTATGCTGAAATGAGTAATGTGCAACTTTTTAAGATGCGATAAGATGAACTGTTGCTGGTGCCACAATAGAGAAATTTACATTGTAGCAGCAGCAACACAGGATATGAAGTTATAGTCAAAGTAACAAAAATGATAACCAGTTGTTGTCATAGGCTACTTAATTGATTAATTGTTGCAACTCAGCAGTTACAGTTGAAACTGAAAAAATATTTTAAAAAATGTAAAGTTTTTAAATGAACTTTAATCTCTCAGTTGAGCATGCCAAATATTCCCTAGTTTCAAATTAATTGTATGCCACCTAGTGTTTATGGAAATTGTGCTGGGTAGGTTAAAAACTTTTTTTCTGTAGACCAGAACGAAGAAAATGTTAACACTTAACACAAGAATGTCTCATCTGTTGCATATAGAGAAAGTGAGGTGATTAAAGCTCGTCCCAGCTTTATTTGATTGATTTATCCTTCTGATTGTTGACAGTGAGAGTGACTATCAGGGCTTAAGTGTGATCCTTTGGCAGCCAATGCAGCCATAGTGATATGTCAGTGAGTTAAGTGTCACAGTGATCCCCTTTTGTTGTGGCCAGGGAGCCGTTGATCTGTGTGAAGGATATTGGCACTGGGTATGTAGGCCAACTGTTGTGGTCTCTTTGCTACACGAGTGGGTGGGTGCCATGCAGCCAGATGTTAAAGGCCAAATGAAGGAAGGCTCTGATCGTGTCACGGCTCTTGCTGCTAGCTTGGCACGGCAATAATTACAAGACTGGCTGTCCTGGAGCTACAAGCACAGCCTTGGAAGGCTCATAATCCTTTCCCCTATCTCCATTGTGGGGTAGCGTGATCAAAGGTTAAGCAAATTCTTCTGCAAGTTTCGCAAACAAAAGATATTGTGGGACAGAGTTACAAAATTCCAGATGGACCCATGAAAGTGCCTGCTGTTTGGTTTTTAATAAAGTTTACAGTCATTTTATGTTGCAAGCAATGAATACACACTTAAAAGCCTAAAATTGGATGTCAGTTGGCATAATGTTTGCAAGATTATGTCCTGTCGAGGTCAGCATGTCTGTGACCTAGACGCCTGTGTCTGCAGTGCACATGAAGTGGAATCAGTTGATTGGAGGGAAAAACAAAACTATATAAAGACTCCTTGGGGGACAGGTCAAGAGGAGCATTAATGGATTGGATCAGGGGGATGTGACAACAAGAGACACTCTCTAATAGATTAACTTGTGTGTTCTGTTGTCAACTGTTATTTGATGTTCTGTGAACTATTATTGTCTGAGTGTCTGGTTACAGCTTTTCAATTCGGTGGAGTTGAATATACCTTTTGTTAGTAGCTGAATTATTTTTGGTTGTGGCTCAATGGACCATTAAAAAGAAGCCATTTGAAAACATTGGCTTGATCTGTGGGCATTATAGAGTGCACTGTTTTTGTTTCTTAGATTTCATAGGTGAACATAATTGGCACATTCATCAATAGTGACAATTGTTGACATTGATGGCAACAATGTTCAACTTTCTGATAACCATCTCAAAACAGAGTTTGTTTTTGACTTTCTCGTTGTCTGACATTTTAACGAATTAGATAAAAAATCCATTATAATTTATAACCTGTCATTTTTAGTTAGGTTTTTTTTATGACATGAAAATGCATATGTGAAATTGCAATATGCAGCTTAACAAGCCCCAGCATGACACTTCAATCAATCCTCTCCGGTTTGACCAGCCTTCGATCTACCTGCTTCATCATGCCTTCTATTGCCTGCTACACTCAGCCATGCTCTGCACAGTCATAATCAAATTAAAAATAAAAATACACTGTAAAACTTACTAATCAAGCAGAAATAATTGAAGTGATATGATCATTATGAGGGAGCGCCTTGCTCAGACACTTCCAGAAGCAAATATATCTGTTCCTGCCAAATGGTTATGGGCCTTAATTCATGGGTAGTGTAAGTATGTCTCCATAATAAGATACATTGTGAGGCATGTATTTACTAAAAACATTTTTTAATGTTAAATCGTAGTTTCATTACACTTAATATTGCTACATTCATTTTTAATGATATACTGAATAGGTTATGCTTCTATAAGGGCATAGAGAGAAGCGATGAACACAGTTACAGGCTGTGCAGTCAGTTTTTGCCGTTGGGTTGTGGCTTCTGTCCCAAAGTGTCCTATGTTGAATTTTATTGATTAGCAAATTTCCAGTGGGTGACTCTACACCCGCCAGTGAAACATGATAATTTTGAAAGTGTCTAAAATCAGATTTCGCTGCTTACTCAAGTGTATCCTGTTGTGTGTCTGTAGTATAGAAAGTCACAACCATAGAGAAAAGTGATTTGTAGGCATAAAATGAAAGTGAAAAATACATGTTTAGAAAGTGAATCATGAACTTCTCTATACTTTACACATGTGGGCTGCATATGAAAATGCAAATGACATTTGGCCCAAATACTAACTGACTTTATCCTGCGAACCCCTTAGTGTAAAGTCTGTGAGTCCATGTGTAAATACAGGAGGTAGTTGTCTGGAGCCAATTGATTTCCACTGTGTACTTCTTTTTTTGGTCACGTCAAGCTTCCTGTACGCTCCACCAAGCAGTCACCCCTCACCCAAGCCAAACGGACTATTTCATTAAGTGCGACCACATGTAACCCGGACTATCGCCTGTTGTGTGCTGAATGTGTGAACACAGACCAGATTCTTCAGGCATAGTCCGGTGTGCATATGTGAAAACAGCTTAAGCCGATGCAATAAACGCACGTCAAACTAATCAAGTGTAATTTCTGCTTTTAGTGGGCCGTTTGTCTCTTCATTTGCGATTATTTGTAAGACTGCTGCCTATTGTGCTGAGCTCCAGGTGGACATTTAAATTTATGCTCCATGCGACGCTGAGAGAGCTGTGAGCGGAGTTTATTTTGTCGGCTGTTTGCTTCCACAAGCTTTACTGTAGCAGTGTCATCCATAAATGCCACGGCCACTTGGTGTGATTACAGAGCTAATGGGGCGGGTCTTATCATCAGATGCTGGCTGTCTGTTAACATGCAGCCATTCAGAGGCTGATTGAATATGCCTGTCTTCATCAAGGGAAATGCAACAGTAAAATCAAGCCATATTGAACTGAATAGGAGTCAATGCCAGGAGGAACATTTCTTAAAAACCACTAAGGACAGTACTGATTAGAGCTGACCACTACATAAATCAGATAACATGGTTTCTTGCTCTCGTTTTTCACAACTTAGGCCACGGGTCTGAGCAATTCTTGCACAAGGGTCTTATGGCAGCTGTTTTGTAATCCCGTTTCTGTTTTCTGTGACCAGTTTTTAAAGTTACAACTTTGAGCCTGCTGGCAGGATATTTTTATTCCAAATGTTTTGTCTTTTTTGTAGTAATGGAGAAAATAGATGAAGCTAGAAGGGCGAGCTTTTATGTTCTACTTGACAGCTGTCAAAGATATTACTAAGGCATTAGAGGCACTCTGTCTCTGGTTGGATCGGCTTATAAGGCCATTGGTTTCCTGAAAGAAAACACAACTCATGATTTTTTTATTTTGAGGGTATTACTACCAAACAGCTGTTTCAGTTGACTGATTTATTTTCCCCTCTTTTCTCAGAAGCATTACATGTGTCTATGTGAACTTTAACTTTTTATTTCATTCCCAATAATAGCATGACAACACTGTGCTGCTAGTTGCCAAAACTGCCCATGGAACAGAAGCAAGTATTTGGCTTTTAGTAAAAACAGAGTCAGCATTATATGTAAGATAAGTTATTTTAAGTTTAATTGACATTATTGGTACCAAAATAACAAGTCAGTAAGCATAAAAATATATTAAGTGACGACATGTACAAGGAAGATCAAGAGATTGCTTTCCATGGTTGGTGGTGACAGAACAAAATCATGTGACAGGTGTGACCCCTTGAGGTTCAAAGATGAGTAATGCCCGTATGCACAATGCTTAGCTTTCAAAATCATGTGCATTACCAAGCAAATTGGCTGGCTTTCTATTACAGGCACACTAAAGGTGTTGCTGGCATACTTGGGCGGTCAGAGCTCACCAACAGGACACGCACATGGTCCAGATAAATCACCTGTTTTTATGGTTGGTGCAGCAGTAAGCATGCAACCGAATGACTCGTCAGCTGCTGCTGGGCGTCTTGGAACGACATGATCTGACACATCGCAGAGCTGTTTATGGAAGCTCAGCTAAAGACTTCATCACCGCTGTCAGAGCACTCTGTGGTGCAGGGAGCAGACCTAGGCGGTAGTGACAAAATCAATTAAAGCATTCATGATCTATACTTTTATCAATGATTTGGTGTGTGTGGTTTTATAAAATATTTTATCTAAAGTAGACCTTTCTGGTGGTGGTGGGTCATAGTTGCTCAGATTTTTGTGGTCACCTCAGTACAGTAAACCTCAGTTAAATTTAATTTGCGATGCTTCTGGTCTTTGGAAAATGGACCAATTAAAATGCTAACAGTAACACTTCATTACTGAAACAATCTTGTGGTGACTTTGACCTCAGTAAATCCACTGAACACTTTCACACGAAACTTTTTTTTTTTCCTAATTTAACAAATGACTCGTGAGAACTGTAGACTGCTTAAGGTGTATTCCAAGAGCTTTGTATTGGCATAATGCCATTTCTGTATTGACATATGCTGCTTAAATGGCTTGACACTCTAGTTTTACTGATGGGTACTAGTTCAGCAGGTGTCACTTTAAAACTGTCACACTGATCCTTTTAGGCAGCTGTGGTAGCTATTCTAGCAAGGATAGCCATAGTCAATTACCAGGCATTTTAAAATGGATTGACATTTTGGGAAATTGAACTGGTATGGACTCTTACCAAGAGTTCAGGGAGAAGCTGGACTACTTGCCAACAGTGCATTAATGTCCTGAGCTTTAGAAATCGAGAATTTCATAACCCTTGAACGGGGTCAGGCTTTGTGTTTTTCCCCTTATTTTTAGTCTTTTTACAAGCTAAGCTAATTGGCTGCTTTGGTAGTTTCATATTTACTGTAAAGACATGATAGTGGCCTCGACCTTCTCATCTCATAAGAGCTTACTGACAATGACAAAACCATTTCTTTAACTCTTGAACAGCAGGAATGCTTTTTTTGCTGATATTCTGTCTCCTTATTTATTAAATAGATTTCAGTTAATAAAATAAAAATTTGTCTTTGTCTCCTCAATTTTCAACTTGAAGTCAATGTGGCAACATTTTGAGACTATTTGAATATTTGATTTTAAAATATAATTGTATGACCTTTTTGCTGTATTCAAAACTCATTTGTCTGCAGATAGGCCAAAGGAAATTTCTCCAACAGTCTTAGGGTTAACTGATTATGCAGTGTCCTTGGGAGTGTAATCATTGTAGGGGGAGTTGATTTTGAGCATTAATATTTTTTTTTTTTGTTTGTGAGTTATGCGGTTTCCAAATTGAAATTTCATTAAAGGCCCAGTTCAGAATGGCAGTAGTGCTACAGGCAAAACTGGATAAATGGTGTCACCCACCAATGCTGTGGCCTTAGCAGACGTAGCCTTCAGTGTGCTCCAAAGCATCTCTCTGACTCGGCCTATTGTGCTGTGGAGGAACCGTGAATAGTGTTCTCCAGCTTGGGGGAACAATATGTGATTGTTCCCCTGCTGTGTTGAAGAAACTGTAGGTTACTCTCTGTACCATCGCCAAAGCGCCTGAGGAGATGTACTGCAAAATCTCTCTCTGCTAACAAGCAATTTTTTTTTTTTTTTTTTGCAGGTTTAGAGTTCTGCAGTGCTGTATTTGTGTAGCTGTTGAAGCTGCTAGGAGGGGGTACACACCCTATTTTAGTAAAGAGAGACTGGAGCTTTTTTTTGTTTGTTTAAATTTTTTTTTTGTTAATGCCATCGTTCAGATTTATTAACAAACTCCAGGAAGAAAACTTCATACTGAGGCATAGAGTTGGATTTCAGAAGGACAAGAACTGAAGAGTGATTTGTTAGCATGTCATTCAAGACCTTCAAAGAGTTTGGTGTTTCTGCAGAACGGTTTGGCTCAATTTGCAAGAGATGGATGACTCGTGTTCAAAGGTCAGGCTTTTTTTTGTCAGGCTAGCGATACATTGATGTTGATAATTTTGGGTCTTTGTGTGAACAGTATAGTTTACTGTTTTGTGTTGTAATTTAGATCATTGGACCTTCTTGGCACTCTGTAATAGTACTGTGTGGGAGTGGGACTGTGTGCTGAACATGATTTTTCTGCCTCAACACCAGTGGATGACTGTTGCTGCAGACTCATTTCTGGTTTTCAAGGAAATGTTTACTTGCGTTTGTGTGTGAGTGAGACAGAGGTGCTGTAGTTGTAGGTACAGTGGTGATTATTGATTCTCTGTTGAGGTTTGCCTCAAAGCAAAATGGCACAATTTAGTATTTCATTCATCTCCATTGCTGTTCTTCTCTCCCCGGCCACCCAGATTGTTGCTCGATGTGCTGTTGACTGTGCAACAGTGTTTGCACATCCATTATTGTAAATATGTTGTTTCAGCATCTACTTCAGTGTGCACATTAAACAACCACGCAGCAAATAACATACTGTTCTGTAAGCCAAACAGAAAATTAGAAATGTATAAAAACTACCTAAGCATGCTTATTTTTCACAACTAGTGTTAAAGCAATTCCATTGTATGAGGAATGGAAATAATATTTTAGTCACACAGTGACTGACAATTTGTCATTCTCTGGGCAGGCTGAAATGTTTAGTAAACAAGCTAACAAGAATCTCATGAAAACAGGCTTTGAGGTACATGGTAGCTGGGTTTTAAAAAGGATACAGCAGAGCTTTAAGTATCCCTACATTTCTCCAGTTGTTAAAATTATTAATTGTATATATTGCTAAAATGTTAGTATTATTACTAAGTATAAAAGTGTAAATCAGTCTTTAATGGACAAACTTTTTCCCAAATCAAATTTAACTGCTTTCAAAAAATTTTTTGACAATAATTAGAGCAACAACAAATATTTGACTGTGTGGCAGAAAACAATGGACAAAATGGATAGATGTATATTCATCTGATTGTTAAGGCAAACTTAATAAAAATTAAGACTGTTTCTGTTTCTCTTATAAGCTGTAAAACTCACAAGTAGTCCTGACCCAGTCGCTCTGAAGTAGAACTGGTTTTGCTTGTTTTTGTATGTTTTGCAGCTTTTACCTATGTAACAGCTGGATCAAGTTGTTGCATTTTTGAGATGACTAACATGTGAAATTGATAAAACATAAGACCATCTTGTCATAGCCAACTACTTTTACTATCGCTAAATGCCACTGGAAGTTTGCATTTGAGTTTTAGACAAGTCGATGCAGCACTGTTAGCTGTCAAAAACGTTGCATTTCTGCTGTGTAACCTCATTCATGTTTTTCAGTCAATTCAACCAAGAAGCGTTTTAGTATAGCTTTTTCCCTGAATAAATCCACATGTGCTTTGCAGAAGCCCCACATGAAACCAAACCAAAGGACTGTCACATTGTTTTACATATCAGAGTCTTTAGTCATCCTGTAGTCTCTGCTGCCTTATTGATAAATTTAGTCTTAATGCCAAACCTGTTATTTTTTTCCCCTTTTTTCTTTCTAATAGCAACGGCAACGGCAGCAAGATGAACGGGTCTCTGGAGCACTTAGACCAACCAGACCCTGACTCCATCAAGATGTTTGTGGGGCAGATTCCACGCTCCTGGTCAGAAACAGAACTACGAGAGCTTTTCGAGCCCTTCGGAGCTGTGCATCAGATCAACATCCTTCGTGATCGCACCCAGAATCCCCCTCAGAGCAAAGGTATTAAAAAGAATTTTTGTTCCTCCGTACCACAAAGGTTGTTTTACCCACAATTTTTTTTTTAATGATCTGCGTATTTGATTTGACACACATTTAATGCTAAATGCACTTCCTGATGCAACATGTGGAGTGCTGGCTTGTATAGGTTATGACCAGTTGTCTAATTAACATGAACTGTAGCGATTCCTATAAATATTTCATTCTTTTATACGGTTGCCTCTTTACGTTTCATATTATATAGAGAAATTAGGTTTGTCTTTGTAAGCTTGCAGTTTTATGTATTTAAATTTTAAGTGTTTTACAAAGCAAATTATCTTCTTTAATTTAAAATAGATATTTTTGAGTTATAAAATATAACATTAAATTATTATTCAGTTATACAGTATATATGAATAATTTTTTTTTTATATTGTTGAATTATCACAATTAATTGTTGGTTACCTTCCAAGTCGGCCAAAAGTAAAGAAAAATAGTATCATTGTTCTCTACCTGTGCTTGTCTGGATATTAATGGTCAGACACAAAACACTGTTATTGCCACATGATCTAACATCACATTTCAGCACAGCCGCCTAAGGCAATGCACAGCATTGCTTGTCTGGACATGCAGTGCTGCTGTACTTGTGCTTGGAGATGACACCACGAAACAGTGTTTTGTTTCAGCGTTTGAATGAAACATCTTTTTTTTTTTTTTTTATTACCCTGCATTACAGAAATATTTTATTCTTTTCATTCCATTTTAAAAGCAGCAATGTACAAAGGAAATGTTACTGAACGGCAAGTTTCCCATTTAGACATCCATTGACGTGCTCGCCTTAGAAATGGTGCTCGAGTTGAGTGATTCAGTTTAGGTTGCAATTAGAGGAGATGGCGTTGTGGAATCCTGCTGTCTGCAGAGCTGCAAAGTGCCAGTGCAAGTGCTCAGTCTCCCAGAACTAACTGCAGGTGAATAAAGTAAACGGCAGTTTGTCTGATGTAATTGTCCTAGGTTTACGACATCACCCAAATTTCAATTCCCTTGATGGTTTGACTTGCTGTGGCTAAAGGCAGTAATCCACTCTTGGGTTTAAATGGGGTTTGACCATTTTTGATGCTGGACTCTGCATCTAAATGAAAGCTGTTTTGTGCCTACTGGCAGTTTCACGGCCTTCATAATGCACGAAGCTGTACCAAGCAGTCTGGCTGTCATTGAAAGTTTTTGTCTAGTTCACTGGTATCACTTGTAGTTTTTGAGGTATGTCCAGAACCATTTGAGCTTCTCAATTAGTCTGTGAAATGGTTGGTTGAGGCAGAGAGATTTTGTACCCAGACTTTACATATGTAACAATGTATCCTTATTTTGCCTTTTATGAGCCAAATATGAACTGTTGAAACCATTGCAACAATGCTGCTACTTTTAAAAAGCGACATCTAGTCCTTAATTTATTACCTTTCTAAAGGTTTTCTGTCAAGATGTTGGCTTTCCACCATTTTTTTTTTTTTTTTTTTTTAATTAATCCAGTCTTTATGCTTATTCGGGTCTTGGGGGTGGAAATACAATCTGGACTGTGTATAAAGGAACTTTTAGTTCCATTGTTTAGTTCCTTGCTTTGCTGTGGCTGTTTGGTCAGAAAGTGTATTTAGTGTGTCAGGGCCTAGCACCAACACATTCTGTCACCAGGATAGCACTTGAATCAACATGGCCTGGCTTTTTAAAAAGTGTACACATCAAACATCATCAAATAATTCTTAGTGTCTTCAAAGGTATACCAGAAAATCTCCAGGGTGCTTATTATGCCTGTATATAAATATCCAACCAACACTATGTGGTTCATTGGGAGGTTGAAGAGTTCAAAGCAGTCCTTTTTTATTTTTAAGCAGAGCTCTCCTTGTTCTGTGCGGGATGTCAGCTGTGATGCCCTATTGACATGTTAATGCAATGTTAATGTATTCTAATAGATAATCTGGGCTGATCACGGCAGTCTTTGGCTCACCCAGGCTCTGTGAGGTGAATTTGGTGTAGCAACACCCCCCACTCCCATCAGTTTAACTGCTATCCTCCTTTTCCAGCCATTGGACTCCTACTGGGAGCAGAGGTGGCAGTTTTATCAAAGAAAGAGAGCCTGATGCTATCACTCATGTTTATTTTCATGACAGATAATACACACTCACTCGCTTCTGATGTCATCAGTCTTACTTTTGTTCGAGTTGATTTTTGAAATTGCTGTAATCCCACTCCCATTTTGGTTGTTTAGTTTGCCACGGTTCTATTGAGGAGCCATCAGATTTGCATCTGTTTTTTAGGTCATGCCTACTGCAGGTCATGAAAAAATCATCTGATTATCACACTATCACTATCACGCCTCTCTGGATGGTTTATTTAGCTCCAGTAAAGTGGAGGCAGGGCTAAGCAGCAGAGCAAGAGAGAGCTCAGCTGGTTGAGAGAGAGAAGAGAGCAGCTCAATGCATATTAGAGTTCAACAGCCCTCCCCACGGCCTGGGAGCTCCAGTAACAGCATAATACACACTATGTAGGTCAGAGACACTGCAGTGCTCCACTTCCCCAGCCCAGTGAAACTGACAGGCTGGAACGCCACTGGCGGTCTGCTGGGACGGAAGGATGAGAGGCTTTTTTTTTTTTTTTCCTCCCCCGCTCTTTTCTTCATCCCCCTCCC
>OMLM01020331.1:3631-46598 GCA_900302695.1 Helostoma temminkii | reverse complement strand
TCCCTCCCTACAGGATGTGCGTTTGTTACGTTTTCCACCAGAGCTATGGCACAGAATGCAATCAAAACCATGCATCACTCTCAGACTATGGAGGTACTGTACCCCTTAGCACCTATTTCTCATTTTCCCCCCTTTCCCCTTCATACATTCTGCTGCCCCCTTGTGTTCGAACGATAAAGAACATGTCCAAGCAGATGGCGTCCATTCATCACAGAGCATGAGTCATTTCCAAAACCACTCTTGCTAATTACAAAATTACATTGTCATCTACAAAATAATTGCATAAAATATGAAACATTGCCTCTCACATAGCTACTGAATCTTGAACAAACAGGACACAGCTAGAATTGCTTTCAGCTCTAATTTTGGTATACACTAAATAGATCTCATTTATTGATCATAATATTTTAGAACCCAGCAGTCATAGTCTGCCATGATCAATTTATGTTTTTGGACCACAGGGAAGGATTAAACTAGACTGAAGCAGCTACCCTGTTATAAAAATCTTTAAAAACTGGGTCCATGTCCTTGTGTAGCCAATGGAGTCTTTGTGGAAGTGGAGCAGCAGTAATTTGACAGCTAGCGGGTCAGAAGATCCCAAGTGAAGCATCAGAACAAGTCTAATTAGGAACCAACTAAACACAATACTCCTCCTTTCAGATTAAACTCAGGCCCCAGTGGTGGTGCCACCCATTTTCCCCCCATATCATAACCTCCCCAATTCTCAGCTGACATGGGATGTGCTGCTGGTGCAGAAGCCATTTTCCCTGTTTAGCCTGGTCCTTGTCTGGCTCTCAACTCCTAAAATACTTTTGCACAGCATGCTTTATGCCCATGTGTTTGTCTTGAGCAGTATGTGACTGTTTGCGAGATTGTGAAATGTAATGCATTTTTCTTGTCTGCTGACATATCTTTGTTTGAATTGTCTGTTTTTTAAGTGTTGTCTCCATCTGTTGTCTGCTTGTCTGGACTTGATTCAGCCCTGAGTGCTAAAAAAAAATTCTGTGTCTACAGAATTGTCCTATGCCCCCTTTTGGAATGTGGCCTGGCTCAGCTATGCATGGCAGATGTCCTGTTTGTTAGCTTTGATATGAATGTAACAGGCATAAAAACTGCCTTGAGGCATAGATAATACCCCTCTTTTGAACATTTCCTTGCAGTGACTCTGTCTCTTGCATTGGCAAATCAAGTTTAGATTATTGAGTGTGCTTATGAATCAGTCTAATGTCTTTTACCTCTTCACTGCTTCAGGGTTGTTCCTCACCTTTGGTGGTGAAGTTTGCCGACACACAGAGAGATAAGGAGCAGCGACGCCTGCAGCAGCAGCTAGTACAGCAGATTCAGCAGCTCAACAGCACCTCCATCTGGGGAAACCTGTCTGGCCTGGGGACCCTCACACCACAGTACCTGGCTGTAAGTATTAGATACACAAACCCAGCTGAGCTGTTTAATTATATATTTTATTATGGCATATGTTTACTTCTGCAAGTCACAGTTTAGGCATGTATTAACTACGCTGCCCTAGAGGGCTCTATAGATTAAACAATATAGAAATATGTTATATAAATAGTAAAATGTCAGTGTTTATAATCAAATGTGGCTAAAATCGTACTACTACTGTACCGTGTACATACAACACATGTGCAATGTTTAAGTGGTCTGAAAATCACTGTTACCTTATCTCCAATTTGATTCTTGAATGCAGCCTTTGCTTTTTTTGTCCTTAACAGTTGCTTCAGCAGGCTACATCTGCCAGTAATCAAGGAAGTTTCAATGGTATTCAGAGGCTAGGAGGTAAGTTGACCCTTTCTGATGTCAAGATCACTCTTCTAAAGCGATCCTTTGTAAATGAACGGCCCTACAATTTTCATGCCACCAGCCTTGTGACTCAGTACTGTATGCCCACGTGGTGTAAGTACCGTAAATCACATTTCTCCTTCAGATCAGTGGCGCATTAATAATCTGCAATTATTCTAGGCCTGTGCGGGACAAACCTGTTGCACATTATCTGGTCAAATTAAATTTAAAGAAAAAAATGCCAAAATACTGCTTCATCCTTTCAGATGCCAGCACCACTTTTTATAAGCTATCCTCTATAGTGTGGCTCTTTTTTATAGTTTGTAAAACTATTTCAGATTTAATACTAAATCTAATAACTGCTATACTACATATAGTACAACCAAACCAGTGTGACTTATCAATAACACTATACTATCATTATTGTACAAAAAGTTTATATTTAAACATACACATGTACTGGCATAATTGGAATGGAAAAATAATGAGATGATGAAAGGTAACAAATGAGTGAATGGAGGGCTGTCAAATTTATTGCACGAACATGAAGTGTGTATAATAGTGTCCTACGAGGTTCCCAGAACCCAAGGGCAGGGACTGCACTCTCATAATTAGCATTTCTGATAAATAAGGCAGCAGCTGAATTATAATGTAGAAAGAATTAATACGGATGAACTACTGATGCTAAAGGCCTATCTTAGGTTTATTTTAGATTCCTAAAACTGTAGGTTACAATATGTAGTTTTATGTAGGAAATTATCCTACAACATATGTAGTAGTTACACTTATAGGCTAAGGAGTCTTCCAGACATTCAGATATGTTGAGTTTTCTTGTAGTTGATGCTACCCAGTTTTTGAGTAACAGATTATAGAAATAGCTGATGGCATGTGTTTTTAAGCAATGGCACTACTGTTAAAGCGCATCCCATTGTAAACTGTAAAGATATCTTGTCTTTGCTTAGAATTTGAAATAGTTGGTTTCTTCCAAGACTTTTTGGAAAGTCATTTCTCTGCAAGAGCACTTTGGTAGTCTTTGATAATAAACCCATGTCCTTGTTCTCACAGCAGGTGTGAATCCCCTTCAGCTCCAAAACTTGGCCACATTAGCTGCTGCTGCGGCTGCAGCACAGAGTTCTGGCAGCCCGACTTCCACCAGCGCCCTGTCTACAAACAGCGGAGCCCTGGGAGCTCTGGCCAGTCCAGGTAATTAGACACAAACATGAGCTCATTTTGCAGTGTCTCCATCTCCTGTACATTAAGACAGTATTAAGCACATACTGTGAGTCAGGCCCCATAAAAGTGTTGCTGATCATGGCTTTTTAATTAAAGTTAAATTGCTTGTTTGTGAAGGTGTTCCTCCTGCTGAGCTTTTGACCTTGTTTAGTCTTATCTTAGATTATTTTCATATAACATTTAAATATAAGTCTAAATAAGAGAGAGAGAAATGTCCACTGGTTTGCTCCCCTGCTGCTGTGATGGTACCTACCAACTGCTCTACAACACTCATCTGCCATTTGCCTAATGGGCCTCAGCCACTCCTCATTTATTTTATGGGAGTTAATCACCCACATGTAAAATTTTATGAGATCCTCCATTTCCATTTAATCTGTGTAAATGTACATTGGCTCCATCTGTCAGATTTTTTCACATTGTGGCTGCTGTAATGGCTGCTTGTCGTTAAGAGACTTACTTTTAAACGCCCCCTCATTGCTTTGTCATCCCCTCATAACTATAATAATTTGTGGCAAAGACAGATTTATACTAA
The DNA here is from genome assembly GCA_900302695.1 of Helostoma temminkii. Classification (NCBI taxonomy): domain Eukaryota; kingdom Metazoa; phylum Chordata; class Actinopteri; order Anabantiformes; family Helostomatidae; genus Helostoma; species Helostoma temminkii. The sequence continues at coordinate 43,036 of OMLM01020331.1, read as the reverse complement.
TAGGAAGTGTTTCCAACATGAGAAGGTTGCCCTGTGGTCACCCATATGTTCCTTTTTTGTTGTGTCTCTCAACAGCCGGTTCAACAGCAGGGTCCAGTGCCGGTGCTGCCATGAACACCTTGGCATCTCTGGGCACTCTGCAGGGTCTCACTGGGACCTCTGTGGGCCTCAACAACCTTAACGCTCTTACCAGCAGCGTCAGCGGTGAGAACATTTTTCTAACAGGAAGACAATAGATAAAATTAACCTTTTCATTTTTGGGATTACCTTAAATCTGAATTGAATTATTCATTTTTATATTTAGTGAATGTGTATGGAAGCAGTTTGCAAAGGTCATCTTTAGACACAAGCACTGTATGGAAAAACCTGCAGCCGCCTTATTCAGTACAGCTCCCATAGATTGTTTTAGTCCTTGACAGTTAGGAAGGAGCATAAATGTTAGAAATTAGAAAACGCACTGGAAGCTCAATGAAGACTGGATCGCTGGTGCATAATAACCTTGCAAGTCTTGCATAAATGGCAGTTGTCATCTTTTACCAAAGCAAGCATGAATGGGAGCCAATAGGATGAACAGTTTATCTTCAGTGCAGCTTGCACTAAAAAACAAAAAACCCAGACTGAAGACAAGTCTTTGTATCACACACTGTATGGTTTGTAACTGAGCCAGGATTAAATAGACAAAGTCCAACATGGTCTCTTTGTTTGCCATGAACAAATCAAACTCATAATCCGCTCAACAGTTGTCTGTTATTAGTCTTAACAAATTGACAAAATTAGGGCTGAGTTTCTTTCCACTGGTCAAAATGACCAGATCATTTTAAGGGCTTGGTTCAGACATATTCAGAGTTTGTATAAATTGATTTATGTTTCACAGGTATGGGGGCCATGAATGGAGGCCTGGGAGCCTCCATGGCCAATGGGTCAGCAGCCAGCTCCATGGATGCCCTGACCCAGGCCTACTCAGGGATGCAGCAGTACACAGCCTCTGCCCTGCCCTCTCTTTACAGCCAGTCTCTCTTGCAACAGAGCATAGCTGGCAGCCAGAAGGAAGGTGAGCAGATGTCGGCAAACTCCAATCCAATGTGGCATCACATCTACAAATTTGTCGTATTTATTAAACCTTACTATAATTCAATGAAGGCATCTTTTAAGATTGAGATTAACATTCCCATTGATAATAAACTTTTATGTCCATGAGTTTATGATTTTCTTTTAAATGGAATAGGGCCTGAGGGTGCCAACCTGTTCATCTACCACCTGCCCCAGGAGTTTGGGGACCAGGATCTCCTACAGATGTTCATGCCTTTTGGAAATGTGGTCTCTGCCAAAGTCTTCATTGACAAACAGACCAATCTGAGCAAGTGCTTTGGTAAGTGTGTGGTTCTTCATTATAATTGATGTCCCTTGTTAACCCAGTACATTTATTTTTATTTTGGGCTGTGTTTAGAAGATAAAGTAGCAGTATGTATATATTAGATAAACATACGGTGCCATGTGTCCGACATGTTGATACGTATTCTCGCGTAATAATCCCCATTTACTCCTTCTTCCTCACTACAAGGAAAGAAAAGATAAAATCCAGAATTCATGGATGAACAAATAATTTAATTCCTAAAGCTGAACTGCTGAACACAATTCTCAGTTTCAAGTTTCCACACCATATTTGTAACCTGCGTACAGTGCTTAATGACATCTGGCTTTTTTGTCACAAGAATTATGCTTTTGTCCATTTTTAATCAGAGATAAACTAAAGACAATAATCATTCATCATTCAATCATTCCAGTCCAGTTTCAAGTAAAATATTTTTAAGCACATCAATTATTTTTATACTGCTTCATTGTTAATTAGACAGATATCTGTATTTAACAGTTTTCTACATAGATTATTATCCTAGTGTTGAAGTTTTTCATTATTGTTTACACTAGTCATGTATGTATTTTCTGTAAATGACAAGCAACATTGCGCCTTTAAATTGGAGAGTTTATCTGAACTAATCAAGATCTAATTTCAGGACTATGAGGAAACATAGTCCTGAGACAATTATGTAGTTTTTCTTTCCAGTGCTTTATCTGTGGTGTTCGTTTTCCATTTCATTTCCTTTATTCTAAGAACAAATTATTGACTAGTTGGGTTGGAAGCATTTTGTAATGTGAAGGAAGAGCATTCAGGATAAAACATTCAAATAGCACTTAACATGCGTCTACTGCTTTTTGTTGTCAGGGTTCGTCAGCTATGACAATCCTGTGTCTGCGCAAGCTGCCATCCAGGCCATGAACGGTTTCCAGATTGGAATGAAGAGGCTGAAGGTTCAGCTGAAGCGCTCCAAGAATGACAGCAAACCCTACTGATCCTAACCCTGGGGCCTTCCCCCTCCCTAATGCTAGCACTGCTAGGGTAAGTTCACCCTCCAGCCAAGGTCACCACAGCAGAGACTCAGTGGGGCAGGGGGAAAGGAGCCCACCACAGGAGGGAGACTCACCCTATTCCTAAAAATGGTTGCAATGATCTTTCCACATTTTACTGTATTTCATTCCTGCGGTTTTCTCATGTAATTTGAGTCGGATTAAATATTTTAATGTATATGATTATTTATGAGTATCACTGGAGTCAGTGTTCGCTGGAGGTATTTTGTGTCACTGTAATTAGTGGAGAGCATCAGGTGTGTTACCATGCCATTTCATTGCCTTCAAGTCAAGCTAGACAGGTTGACTAAGGATCACTTTGTGTGGATGGTCCATATAGACCCCAGAGCCTAAAAACCTCAACCTGTGTTTGGCTTTGTCACGTTCTCTGTCCTCGTTTGTCATAATGTGAAAATATTTTGCACTCTAAATTTGTTAGTCTTTGCTCACCCATCTGTCTCTCACTCTTAGTCTCCCCTTTGTGTTGTCTCATTTCCTACGTCACGTTGAGACAGGCAACCTCTTTCTTTCTCTATTAACAAACTCTTCTAGTCATTCCATCCATCCTCCAAGTCTCCCACAAGAGACTGGCTCTAGATGGATCTCTTTGGGTGCCAAGTATACAGTTGCATGTTGGAGTCTCTGCCATATGTCCTGGTGGTGTCACTTCTTTAAATCTGTGTATTATTTTTGTGTTTTGGGAGAGATGGGGAGGGGGTGTTTACCACTTTGTTTGTACTGAATGTGGTGATTGGCATTGTTTTTTGTTGTTTTGTGCCTCATGGCTAAACGATTCTTGTGCTGTGCCCCTAACTTTCTCTTCTCTCCTCTTTGTCTTCTCTCTCTCCCTCTCTTCCTTCGTGTTGTTGTTCCTTTTTTAGAACAAATCTCCATGCCTGTTTGCTCATCATTAGCCTAGCATGTCTTCATGATGTTGACAGCCAAGCCAAACTCCTGGCCTCATCATCCCACCATTGTCTGTGATGTCTCTCTAAGCTCGCCTGACCAATACCTGGCCACCCACTGACCCCTGACCTTAGCTCAACCTGATTTTTCTGCATGTGTATTCATTTTTTGTTTGTTTTTTCTGTATAGAAATGTGACAGGTGGGAGAGAGGTCAAGCAAATCAATGTGAAATTTACCTATGTTGACTTCATTTAAGAGACCTTTTTGTTTTTGCAAATGTTTTAAAAAAACCTGTGGGATTTCTTTTTAATTTAGCTTTTTTTTATGTTGTTTTCTTTTTACCTCTCTCAGTAAAGTTCACTTGAAAGTTGAATACAGGGATTGGCACACAGCTGTGCTTTTTGGTGCCATTAGCAATATGTTAGCTTCTTTAAAAAAAACATGCTTCAGACCACTTTTCAACACTTTTGACAGTCTGACCAGTAAAACCCCTCTCAGCGCTCTGTAATGATCTCTACATTTTGCGGGCAGTGTAAAGATTTACACCAAGGCTGTTTAAATTTTCATTTACAAAATTATCCAGTGTGTTTACCTTTATTTTGAACTATTGATGGCACAATAAAAGGTACATTTGCTCTGTTTAGAGAAATGACTACCTACATGAGTCAACTTTTTTAGAACTGATTCACAAATAGACAATCTGTGGTTTAAATGCACACTTAGATTACCTATATTTTATACCATTGAATCTATAGAGGTTTAACTAACAGAACCCAGGCAAAACTTTGGGTTTTTTTTGTAGATTATGTTGTAATGTCATCTGTGTCGGGAGTCTTCAGTGTATTACATTTTTAAAGAGGACTAAAATCAGTTTGATCAGCGTGGCCATTTGAGGGTCATTAAAACACTTAAAGTCAGAAATTCCTCTGTATTAATTGTAATTTCAACTTCAAGAGTCACATTTTGAGTATTTAGGCTTTTTCTTCCTCAAAGATTTTGTGTTCAACTTCCATGGTACATCTTGTTAACTTTCTGTGAATTCCTTATAAATAATTAAATTAATGGATGTTTCACTTTGGTTTAGTTTGGATGCCTCATGAAAGATGCTTTACAAAGTCTTTTAATCATACAGATGCCAGACAATGTCATTCTGTTTTGTTTTATATTGGTGTTAAAGTGCCCATGTGTCAAACTCAGTGTTTTTGAATTCACACAACCTTCTTTCTTGTAGTAGTAGTAGTTTTCTTTACACACAAACACACACACACGCCACAAGTTACAAAACACTTTGCGACTGCATAAGTGGGAGCCCCTGAAGAGATCACATGGATATAACACACAAAAACCTGTGGGTCTCTGCACCTTTTGACACACACAGTTGCTTTCTATTTATTGCTGATTGTTCTTTTAAGTGACTTCCAGTATCATGTTAGAGTCGTACACGATGCACAGCACATTAATACTACTAAATCCACCATAACAGTGTGGGTTTACAGATACATTCCATTTTTTTCAGCACAAAGTTTACACTTCTTTTTTTGTTGTTGTTTTATCAGGGTGGTATTTTGTCTGTACTTCAAGTTATCAATACACCCCTGGTAAAATAACTACTTCACCCCCAAAGAAGGGTTCAATAAAACTGCGTACCTGGTGATGCTAAAGAGTTGACAACTCAGGGGTTTTTTTGTGTGTGAAAAAGACACTCACACAGGGTTATGACACAAAATGCACAATTGTCACCATTTGACCTTTTTCAGTTTGGATTTTTTTTTTCTTTTCTCAAAATACATAAATATTCCAAGAAAAAAAAACGTAAGGTACCAAATTTGAAATAGTGCTTGTGGAAAGTGTTGTAGTTTTGTAAGGAAATGCTAAGCACAATTGTGGGAGCTAATTGCTTTTGCCGAATGTTGTGTGTGTGATTATACTCCCAAATTATTCAAGGTACCACTGATTTCACTTTTTAATATGGGCATGTGCTTTTTACAGTGTGTTTTTTCTATCCAAATGCAATACAATATTCAAAGTGCCATATATACGTCTAGAAACTGCCTACACATCCTTATTAGGCCTTGGTTTAGAGATTGCTGCAGTTTGCCTTTTTTTTCTATTTATGCCAGTGTCATGAAAGCTCTTGTCACCTGCTCATGACCCCCTTCTCCTTCTACTCCCCCCACTCTGTGTGTTGAGTTATTGGTAAATGTGTATTGTGATGTACTCAATTTGAACCGTTGGTTTAAAAATTGTAGATAAACAATAAACTTCCCTATAAATTTGAAGGTTAAACCTCTTTCTTAGTGAGTGTGAGCACATGTACTGTAACACTTTGCAATACAAACTACTGGTGATCTGATATGTTCGGGAGGGGATTCGCTTGGAGTTAAAGTCAAGCGAGTCACCCAAGTCTCAAAGAGAAAGTCGACTTGGCCGTTATGTTAAGATCTTCAAGTGATACAATTGTGTCAGATGCTGAAATGACTACAGGTCTGTGCAATGTATGGTGAAGTGTTACTGTCAATCAATTTAAAGAAAAGCACAATGTATAGTCACAGCGGTCCCACCAGGAACTTGACTCACTTCAGGGGCTTCCATCACAAATCCTGTTCAAGCTCTAACAATCACTTTCTTCTGTTTTCATATTGTTGAAGTGCTATTTTTTTTGACAGTGTGGTAGCTTTGCATCTCTATAGATATTGTCTTGATCCAAAAGAAAAGAGAAAAAAATCTTTTCCTGTGTTATTTTCTTGTCTGATAATCGGTAGGACTTTGTTCATGTTCCACCAATAATTTAATAGATGTTTTGTCTTGTCTTGATGAAAGCCAAAGTGGGTGCATCTTGATGTGATCTGTATTATACATACAATAGTTTTTTTTTCTTTTCAGTCAATATCAATTTTTGAAACTGGGTGGGATTTGAAAAAGGAAAAAAAGATATACACAGGCTTTCCAATTTCTACAACTGGTTGTTCATATGTATTTTGTACCAGTGAAGCTTTTTATATTGGAAATTAAAGAAAAAAATCTATATTGGAAAAAAATGTCTGGCCTCTCAATGTGGCCTCGCCTTGATCAGGTCTTGAGTATGGCCTCTTGGTGGTGTCGAGCAGTTTTGTTTTGTTTTTGTCTCTAAAATATGCCTGATTTTGATCTCACTTGGATCTCTGCGTGTTCCTCACTTTGTTAATCAGTTTCGGGGGGGTTGGGATCCTCTAAATCGTGGTAAGTTTCATGTTGGTATTTGTGCTGTCCACATAGTTTAATGGTCATCAGGATTTCGATAACTTGTGTGGATAATTGTCTTAGTTGAAGAGTTAATTGTTTAGTTTGAGGCTTGCTTTTTACCTGTGTAGAGTTTTGGTTTTTTTTTTTTTTCCCCCATAGCGGAGTGTGTAGCCAAAAGACTCTGTTCTTTTTTGGTCAATGTTTGTTCATGTGTGGTGTGTTTCTTTGCCTCTGTCTCCAAATTAAACCATTTCCCCTAATATGGACTGTGTGTCTTTGTCTGTTGTGCTTGTCCAGTGTTGTAAAAACATTTTACAAACCACCCCTCCCTCCCCCAGTGTGTCATGTCCCGCTAATTTGTTTCTTTGTTGTGCTTCTCTTTGCTTCTCACTGTACTTAGCTGATATTTAAGGAAGTAGGTTTGCGTTGTCCTTGATGTCGCTCCCAGGTGTCTGCTAGGTTGGGGGTGCTGTTGATTTTTGGTATGAAAAGCTAAACTCTGTTTCATACGCCCTTGAATCAAATGTATTTGTGCAGATAAATGAACATTTGTGTCCTATCAAGTTGATTATTAGCTGGTAACACCTTGAGTTTAATTAATGAGCTTGAAATGATCCCGTGGCCAAGTAGTTGTCAGAAACTAATCAGAACCCAGTTTAATAAGCAGTGACTCATTTTGTTTTAAGCAAAACATGCCAGGAAATAAATATATTACAGTTCTGTGTTTGTCTCATTAAATGATTCAGATCATCAAATTTTAATATTATACAAAGGTAACCCAAGTAAATACAAAATATAGTTTTTAAATGATTTCATTCAGGGGAAAAAAACTGGACAAACCTTCTTGATACTATTGTATCAAAATATTAAGTATTAAAATGTATATAAAATGTGTATATGAAAAGATTTGTCACCCCCTTGTTAAATCATAAACTATGATTAACCACATTTTTTGGAAAGCTAAGTTTAATTTCACTTGAAACAGTGGTAAACCTTCAGGAGTGGCTGGCCTACCATAATTACTGCAAGAGCACAATGACTTGTGCAGAAGGTCATAAAAAACCCAGGAGAACGTCTAAAGAACTGCAGGCCTCACTTTCTTCAGTCAAGGTAATTGTTAATGATTGAATAATAAGAAAAAGACTTTGCAAAAATGGAATCAGTGGGTAAGTTCAAAGGCGAAAGCAACTGCTGAGAAAAAAAACACACAGGCTCTTCTCATATTTGACAAAAAACATCAAGATTTTTGGGCAAATATTTTTTTGAAAGGTGTGTATCCTGTTACATCTGGTGTAAAACTAACAGCATTTCATAAAAAGAACATATTGGCACTAAAACGTGGTGGTAGTTTGATTTTGGAGCTGCTTTACAGCTTCAGGACACAAACTGAATGAAATTATTATTTAAAAGCTACATTTTGTATTTACTTTGTGTAATATTACAATTTGTTTGATGATCTGGATCATTTAAAACAAATATGAGACAAATATGTAAAATAGGGGGCAAATATGTTTTTACAGCACTGTAAATAAACACACACATGCGAATTTAGTTTATCAACATTGTTACATTTTAAACACCAAATGATCATGTAGTGCAAATCTTAATGTGTTAGGGCAGATGGGAATTTGTCTTTATTTTACATAATTTTACATTTGGGTTTTGGACTTTTAGTTTGGCAAAACAAACTATTTGAATTTTTCTCCTGGAGCTCTTGGGATTTTATATGGTTCTCTCCCAAAGCATCTCTTGTTTTGGCATTTTATTGACTGAGCATCACATCAGTCAAATGAGTTTCAGCCTGCTTCACAGAAAAGCCCTAAAACTGAACAGCAATCCCATAAAACCACTGCTAATTTCCAAGTAGCTGATTGCTGAAAACAGACTCGCCTCCAACTTTTAAAGGTGAATTTTCAACTTACTGAAATCGGCTATAAACTCGTCTCAGAGCAGGTCACAGGTCACAAGTGGTCACAGATTCTTCCACTCTGCACTCCCTGAGAATGGACTTTTACTGTATGTGGGAAGAGAAAACAACTGCAGCAGGATTAACAACAGTATAATAAAGTCAAGACCTTGAGCTGTTTCTTTAAGGACAAAGAGAGCCTTGACTCATCCTTTAAGCAAGACACAGCATGTTCTGCTGCATTGCATCATGCTCTGATGACTAGTGTGTGAGAGAAAATTGGCACTTCTGCCTCCATCACTGCACAGTTCACCTTCTATTGCAGATGGAGAAATCCTTATAGATGGATGTGTTTTTAAACACAATGATGCAGCAACCAGAACATGATGTAAATTTCATTAATGTTAATTAGGAATTACATGGAAAAATGCCACAGTTGTTCCCATATGTCAAGTCTAATTTGCTATATGTGGGCAGGCGGAGGTCATTTCATTGATGAGGATTATTAAATGCTCTCCTTTTATATGATGGCCCAAATAAAGCCGATCATGACTCCTGTTAGATAGTAAATTGTTTCATTACAGTTGCATTGAGGTCACCGTGCTCATTAATTTGATGTGCTGTATATCCTGTTGAGTGTTTGGGCCAAGAATAAAGCAGGGAGACGTTATTCAGAAGAGTCTAATGAAAGGAAGAACAGAAAAATTGAAAGGCAAAATGTCCAATTTAATGTCAAAATCTGTGGAGGCATCTTTATGAGCTACAAAATAAGCAAGAATTTTTTTATACACTTCATATCTCCAAATGGTAATAATACCCGCTACAGTAAAATATAGTGCCATTAGCAGCATTAGAGTGGTGAGTATCTGCTAAATGTTTCTTTTTATGTAGTCTTTTATTACCAAATTCATTTTCAGTTTCAAAATTATTCCGTATCTCATATTACAATAACTGAAAATGAATTTTCTTCCCCCAAGCAATGTACCACCTCTGAAAGCTGTATAATGCAACACGATGTAACACCTCCACCCAGTGGTGCAGATCCTACAGCAAACAGCCACAGCAGAGACCTTCTGTTCCAGTTTACTATGCAACTTTGTGGAAACATTAAGATCAATACACATTTGAGTAAAAACACAGTTCTGTACAGTATACAATGTCCCTGTACAAATATTGAATGAATGCTAAATAATAAATAGGTAAGTGTTTGTAGTATAATGTTGTTACTGTAAACACAAAACACTCCTGTTCCCTAATAAGAAAATATTAAAAGCGATTAAAGTTAATTAATATAGGTGGGAATGTTTCTATTTTAAACAACTACAGCCTTATTGAATTTTATATATGTTTAAATATACATTATGACTGTATTAGCCATAAATTTTAAATCTTAGTGAGTGAGCAGAATATTAATAACTTTTCTCAGTACAATTACAGCAGGTGTCAATTCACAGGTGATAAACAATAACTGTGAGTGTCCTAATAATAAACCTTGTTAAACTTGTTCAGAATAGTAGGATTATCTGCATGAGCAGCAGGCTGGTTTGAAAACAAGCTTTTTTTTTGTTATTCATGTAATACTGATCAGCATCAGTATTGTTTATCCTGGTAAAGGTCTCTGTTTAATTGTAGGTTTCATTTCCCCTCTAATCTCTGAGTGCTTGTGTGCATTGGATCCACCTCATTTTGGGAAACCCTTGACACAGTTAGAATTAGAAGGAGCCAAACAGGATTTTTGTTTCTGTTTCCCCATGGAAACAAAGTAATAGAGTAGTATTGAAACTTTTTTTAAATATTAGAAAAAAGCTAATTAGTGTCTGCAGCGATGTGTTGTTCCACCACAAGCCTCCAAAAAATCTGACCACTTTGGCCCTGTACACATTTTTATTCAAATCCATCCATTTTCTGAACCGCTTAGTCCCTGTAGGGGTCGCAGGTGTGCTGGAGTCTATCCCAGCTGTCATACGGGCGGGAGGCAGGGTACACCCTGGACAGGTCTTTTTAGTCAAATCCTACCTTTGATTCTCTGCCTCTCTTTACATATGCATTGTATGCATGCATACATTTGCTTTAAACTATCAGTTGTCTTGTGAAGAGGAAGGGTGTGTACAGAGTCAACAGGCCTATTAGTGCTACTACAACTACTGCACAAATCCATATTATAGGCAGAAAAACACTCAGTTAATGAGAAGAGACAGTTCATCATTACTTTTGGAAATTAAGGTCAATCAGTCTGAAAAATCTCAGGAATTTTAAATGTAGTGCAGTTGCAAAACCCATCAAGCGCTATGATGAAATTGGCTCTCATGAGGACCGTCCCAGGAAAGACAGGCCAAGAGCTAGCTCTGCTGCAGATGAAGGTTAATTAGAATTATAAGCCTCAGAAACAGCAGACGAACAGCACCTCAGGTAAGAACCTTCATAAATGAGACTCCGAACTAAAGTGGTGGAAGTGGACATATTTCAACATTGACTGTTCAGAGGAGACTGTGGAAGTCAGGACTTCATGCCTGAAGTGCAGCAAAGAAACATTTGTTTTGGAACAAGCAGAAGTGACTTGAGCCAAAACACATAATCAATGGAATTTAGATCCATAGAAAGGTTCCCTTTCTTCTGATGCCTCCACATTTGAGACTTTGGTTCTAACTGCTGCGTCTTGAGACATTGAGAGGCTGAAATAATTAGACAATACCAAGAGTGCAAAGTTGTCATCCAAGCTAAAGGTGGTTACTTTGAAGAATCAAAAATATCACACATAGCATTCAACATGTTGTTGGCTACATAATTCCACATATGTTCTGTCAATATACAATTTAATTAATGTACAATTTAGAAAATAATAAAAATAAAGAAAAAACACCAAGGGGCAAGGTCTGTCCACACTTTCTACTTATTACATACATGTACTCAAGTAAAAGTACTTGAGTACAATTTTGAAGCACATGTAGTATACTGGAATATTAAGTTTTACTCTACTACATTTATTTGACAGCATTGCATACTAGTTACATTTTGGAGGTTTAGGTACTTTTAATATTTTATGTAAATATAAACTAATCATTTATGCATCAAACCCCAATCATTATGTAAAATGTACTGACTGCTGTTTATCTTCCACAGTCTACTACAATTCTACATTTATATTATCAAAAGCATCAACATTTTTTAAAATATGTAATATCTTTATAATACACATTTTCTTACCGGAGTACTTTTACTTTTGCGCTTTAAGTTGCATTTAGAGCTTATAGTTAGTACTTCTACTTGAATAGAAAAATTGAAGGGTACCTTTGCTTGTAGTGGAGTATTTTTCTAAGCAAATACTGGCAGTTTTTGTTGAGAAGGAGGCACACAGCCTACCCAACAACTTGACATCTTGCTTTTCAACATCAGTCTGGAAAGTGGAATTAACAAACAGCACGTGAACGCAGCACAACAATCTTGGCGTGACACTTGTTGCGCTACGTCACGGAGGACACTTCAGGTACTTAGACAGTGTTAAGCTAGCTGAAACGCCGTCAAACCGTAAGCCCGAATGCATTTTTGTGCGCTACGGATAGAAAGTTAGCGCTCAATAAAAACGAGACCAAATTAACACAAAATAAAGAGACAGACTTCCTCCTATCAGGGCTGTGAACGAGTGTAGTTTAGCCAATGCGCTTGTGATGCGGCGTCTCCTCCCACAACGTGTCCTCCTCGGCAGTATGGCCGCCGTCCTTTAACCGTTAGTGCGTGCTGCCGTCGTAAGATTAAAGCTTCACACTATAAACATGTCCACTGTGTTGTTCCTGAAGAACTCAGTGAGCAGACTTCCGCCGACTGTCGTCCGGAAGGTAGTCGGCTGCTCTTATCACACCAAGAAGGGTGTTTACGGATACCGGCCCAAACAGACCGACAGAGACCCCAAGTTACAGAGCGACCGCATCGCTGCACTAAATCAAGGTCAGTGTGGGGTTAATTTCCAAAATGTACAACTTGACATCACCTGATTAGAAAGTAAAGAGTTTAAATAATGTTAAAACATACACTAAGGTTTGCTCGTGCAGTAAATCGCATTGATTCGTTTGTTTTAAATGTGTGTGAAATGTCTGATTCGTGTTTAAACTTTGATGAAATCTAATTTAGCAGCTCATCCTGACTGCAGCCTTTTGTTTTGATTTGTGCTCAGATCATGGTCTGGCCCGTCTGGTGGAGGCATACAGAGCACATGGACACAAGGCAGCTAAAATTAATCCCTTACTACCTGAAAGGCCTGTTGCTGACAGTGTCCCAGAGATAGACACGTTGACTGGTGCCTTAAGAGGAAACCTCAACACCTCAGGTAAGTAACAGGTCTGGATGAAAAACCGACAGAAAGCACACAACAGTAAAGCTCACATATCACACATTTTCAAGAAACAAAAGAGTAAAGTTAGTATTTTTGTGTGTTCTGGTTCACATGCAGAATATTACAAAGATCAGTTGTATCTCTTTTATCCATCCTACACTTGATCCACATGTACTCTACTCTGTTGTATAGAAAGTAGCATCTGTAGTTACGTCCTAGGTTCCTTATGCTTCCCTCATTCACTTCTTTCTTCCTTGTGTCTTATTTCCTCCCACTAAATATACATGGAGAGATGCAAGGAAAAGATGAGACACGAGATGTTGTTTCCTCTGAACCTCTGCTGTTTCTGATGGCATGGCTCAGCTGTGGATCAGCTGTCAGTCAGACTTTAATTACTGTGGCTGCTGTTGTTGGAGTTTGTATTTGTCCAAATAATAATTAGGGTACAGAGGTGACGCTGTTTCTACAGTGTGTTTTTCCTTATCAGTATATATCTGCTCATTTATTGAATTACTGCTCTGACTGTGTCATTAATTTGGACTTAAATACTGTCAGCTCACGTTTATTTATTATTAGCATTGCTTTTATTAGTATTCTGTTTGGAAATTCACTAACTTTAATCCAGGTTATATGGATTTTAGAAATGCATTATTCTATTGTATATTATTGCCTCTTCGTTGTAGGCTCTTTTATGCTGAAGCTCAGTATTAATGATGTTGTTTCTTAGTAGGAAATTACAGATGGTTAAGAGAAACGGCCTGTTTCTAGTGAATAATACATACAATAAAAATACAATAAGTGAAAAATCAGTTAAGGGAGTTGGGATCCACCCAGTATCCTTAAACTAGGTGTAGCCTTCCTGGTTTTCAAGGATCAGGGTGGATCCCTGCCTGATGATCTGCATCAGGTGTGTTCAGTCAGTCAAAAACTGGAAGGTACCATCTCAGATGAGGGTGGAAGACAAAGTGAATTGGTCTCTTCTAGCTTGTGATTGACTGAAGGCACCTGATCTGGTAACAGTGGGCCGGGCAGGGAAGTGGCTCTCTGCCCACCCCAGCCCTAAACTAAGTATAAGTGGTATTTCTGTTTCCATTTGTAAATGTAAAGTATAAAAAAGTTCCTCATGAGATTGTGACAGCAAACGCAATGATGCTATTGTTCCTGGGGAGCAGGAAACAACACCACTACTGAAAAACACCAAAGTTACATTTCAGATATTGTCATCCAACAGCACATTTCTCCTTTATGTTCACATGTCCTCTTATTTGCCTTTGACGTACAATCAAAACCTCACATGCTCGTTGCATGTGTTCTCGTAGGTCTGCGGAACTTCGGCAAGGCAGAGGCTTCAGTGGAAGAGGTTCAGGCCTACCTGGAAGAAGCCTACTGTGGCCACGTGTCAGTGGAGACCAGCCAGCTGAGCAGCCTGGAGGAGAGAGAATGGCTTGCTGACCGCTTCGAGGAGCTCAAAAAGACAAGTTTCTCCCCTGAGGAGAGGAGGCAGTTGGCCAAGATCATGCTGGAGTCTCAGGTCGGGAGGAGGAAGCGGGAGATGAAAACCATATTCATTGTGAAACAACAACGCTGTACCATTTGAAACAAGCTTTTTTTTCCCCTCACTGTAGGAATTTGACCACTTCCTGGCCACCAAGTTTGCCACCGTGAAACGTTATGGAGGAGAAGGAGCAGAGAGCATGATGGGATTTTTCTATGAGCTTTTCCACAAGTCAGCGCAGAGCGGAGTCACTGACATTGTTATTGGTATGCCTCACCGCGGCCGACTGAACCTCTTAACAGGCCTGCTCAAGTTCCCACCAGAGGTTAGACTCCCCCCTCTGCAGCCTCATTTCATGAGACACGTGCACTCAGACACTATCTATGATCCTGTAAGATTAGATTGTTTATTCTGCACTGCTGTAATCAGCAGCTCACACAAACACAAAGTATTTGGCTGCTATAAAGTAAACAAGAGCAGAATATCGTCAGACAACACTACTTGGATCATTTGTCTCTCCAGCTCATGTTCCGTAAAATGCGTGGCCTCAGCGAGTTCCCAGACACCTCGCCTGCCATCGGTGACGTCCTTTCCCACCTCACCTCTTCACTGGAGTTGGATTTCGGATCCCCAAACCCTCTGCATGTGACCATGTTGCCCAACCCGTCTCACCTCGAGGCCATCAACCCAGTGGCTCAGGGCAAAACCAGAGCCAGGCAGCAGCTCAGAAAAGAAGGAGACTATTCACCGGAAGACAATGCACAACCAGGGGACCAGGTCATCTGTCTGCAGGTACTGGGTGATAATTACTAAAATTTATGCAGCCAAACTGTATGTATACTAAGTTATAGATTTGTTATAGCTGTGTTGACTGAAATATAAGAAATTGATGCCTTTGCAATTGAAATTTGATGGGAAAACTATTTGTGCATAGTTGTTAACAAACCTTTCTGTATATTCAGGAGTTACTAAAAAATCTTTTATTCTGTTTTACATACACAGGTTCATGGTGATGGCTCTTTCACCGGCCAAGGCATTGTTCCAGAAACTCTGACCCTCTCAAACCTCCCTCACTACAGAGTCGGTGGGAGCATCCACCTCATTGTGAATAACCAAGTGGGTTACACCACTCCGTCAGAGAGGGGGAGATCATCTTTGTATTGCAGTGATGTTGGTCAGTGAAACTCAAACTTTCAATATTACTTGATTAAACCGCTTTTATGCAAAATGTTCGTGCTAAATGTCATGTTTTTTGTAGCAAGACGAGCATCTTACAATCAGAAATATTTGTGCCGCAGGTAAGATGGTGAACTGTGCTGTAATCCATGTAAATGGAGATTATGCTGAGGAGGTACTGCGGGCCACTCGGCTAGCTGTGGAGTACCAGCGGCGTTTCAGGAAAGATGTAATCCTGGATCTGATCTGCTACCGTCAGTGGGGCCACAACGAGCTAGATGAGCCTTTCTTCACCAACCCAGCCATGTACAAGATAATCCGGTCAGTCACATGTAGCTTGTTTTTCTTTGCATTACAACAACAGCTTCTCTGATGTTTTCTTTTAAAGAACAGTTTTAGAGCCACATGCCACTTGGATTTGGGAAAATTGAGTTTTCTATAATGCAGATTTTAATTGTAACCAAATAGTCAATTCCCTCTAGTTTGGGACACACCAGTAGATATTGGTCAATATTTACTTTAGAAAGTAACATTGCCTTGCCAGTCCAGTCATATCGCCTTGCTCATTTGTGGCTGATTGTGGGATTAACATTACCTTTACAGTGCTGTGAAAAAGTATTTGCCTGATTTTTCTTATTTTTTTTTATTTGTCACACCTAAATGATTCCGACCATCAAACAAATTTTAATATTACACAAAACGAAATTCAGTTTTTAAATTATGATTTAATTTATTATGGGGGAAAACCTGTCAAACCTGCCTGTCCCTATGTGAAACAATAATTGCCTCCTAAGCCTAAGAACTGGTTGTTCCACCCTTGGTAGCAACAACTGTAATCAAGTGTTTGAAATAACAAAGAGTCTTTCACATCACTGTGGAGGAAGTTTGGTCCACTCTTCCTTGCAGAATTCTTTTAATTCAGCCGCACTGGAGGGTTTTCGAGCATGGACAGCCTGTTTTAAGGTCATGCCACTGCATCTCTGTCGGATTTTGACTAGGCCTCTCCAAAACCTTGATTTATTCATTTTTTTTATTTTTATTTTTTTTGGGCCCTTCAGTGGTTCGGTTCAGGTCACGAACTGTTGACCAGACATTCTTCTTCAGGATATTCTGGTAGAGTTTAGAAGTCATGGTTCCATCAATTATTGCAAGTTGTCCAGGTCCTGAAGTTCAGCTTTTGTCTCATCAGTCCACAGAATATTTGGCCAAAAGTCTTGGGGATAAGATGATGAGCCTTTGTGTTCTTTTTGTTCAGAAGTGCCATTTTTGCCCAGTGCCTTTCATATTGTTGAATAATGAACACTGACCTTAACTGAGGCCTAAAACTCTTAAGATGTTTTCTTTTAGATATAATCTGGGTTTTTTATGACCTACTGGATGAGTCGTTGTTGTGCTCTTGGAGTAATTATGGTAGGCCATCCGCTCCAGTGGGAAGGTTCGCCACTCTTCATTGTGGATAAAGGCTCTCACTGTGGTTCGCCAAAGCCTTAGAAATGGCTTTGGAACCCTTTGGAGATTGATACATGTCAATTACTTTGTTTTTAATGTCATCGTTATTGAAGATCGTGGTATGATGTGTTGCTTTTTGAGACCTATTAGCATGCTGCACTTTGTCAGACAGTTTCTGTTTAAGCGATTTCATCATTTAACAGGTCTGGCAGTAATCAGACCTGGGTGTGGCAAGTGAAACTAAACTCTTACCTTCTCATATAAGGCCAAGCAGGTTTGAACAGCTTTTTCCCCCAATAAATAAAATTATCATTTACAAAACTGCATTTTGTATATACTATGTACTGGCTATCTTTGTGTAGTATTAATATATTTTTTGATGATCTAAATCATTTAAGTCACAAATGTGAAAAAACAAAAATAAAAATCAGGAAATACTTTTTCACTGCACTATGACTATGTCAGCTGTCAATTTAGCAGCAGCTAGTGAGATATAGTTTGAACGTTTTCCTTATTTACAGTATAATAATATCACTATTATGGGAGGAAATTCTTGGGTATCTGTACTCCAGCTTCAAATTACTAATCACATTAATACATTAGCATAATTCTATTCTCAAGAGTGGTAACCTATTGTTAAATAGTAATTTTCACCTTGCTTTTCTAAATTATCTGTAGAAGTTTCATGTTTGTACTCTGACCAAAGAGACAAAGACAACAAGGGTGTTTCTTCTGGATGCTGGTAATGTGTAACTTTGGTGCTGTTGAAAATTTAATGCATAAACTGTTGAAATCTGGAACTTGCAAGTAAGACCAAGGACCAAATCATAATTTATTGTAGTCGAATTTAGAAGTATTCAGAGTTGCATGATTGAACAGCCTTATCAGAAAAACAAATAAACAAATTGGCTGCTATTCTGTATTTTGCAGATCCCGTAAGAGTATACCTGACTCTTACTCAGACCTGCTAATCTCTGAGGGTTTGATGACGGAAGCTGAGCGGGATGACATCAGATCTAAATATTATGGCATGCTTAATGACAAACTGGCCAACATGACCCTGTACAGCCCCCCACCCACCAACTTACAGGGCCGCTGGGGGGACCTGGTCGAACCCCAGGCCAGAATCACCACCTGGGACACGGGTGTCCCCATTCCTCTGCTGCAGTTTATTGGCGTGAAATCTGTTGACATACCTGAGCAAATCCAGCTGCACAGCCATCTTGTAAAAACCCATGCACAAGTGAGTTAAATTATTTCTGTTAGATTGTCTTTTAGTGACATGGCAGCAGCTAGATGATTTTTCTTTCCTTGTGAACTTAGTCTAGATTGCACAAGTTGGAGGAGGGAACCAAACTGGACTGGTCCACAGCAGAGGCCCTGGCTTTTGGCTCTCTACTTAGCCAAGGTCTGTTTGCCAATGAAAAAATTAGATGCAGATTCTTCCGTTGTTACTGCTCCCTTTATGTTGTTTCTTGTGATTACAGGCTTTGATATTCGAATCAGTGGCCAGGATGTTGGAAGAGGCACGTTCAGTCAGCGACACGCTATGGTGGTGTGTCAAGACACCAATGACATGTACATCCCTTTAAATCACATCAGCCCCCAGCAGACAGGTTTCCTCGAGGTAACACAAAGTGGGAACTTAATTTGTCTAATTCGTGGCAGATGCAGAGCATTAATTCTGACACAAGACATTATTACACAGATACTGAGGTATTTTTGTGTGTGTATGTGTCTGTGTGTGTTAGGTGTGTAACAGCCCCCTGTCTGAGGAGGCGGTGCTTGGATTTGAATATGGTATGAGCATTGCACAGCCGAAGCTCCTTCCAATCTGGGAGGCTCAGTTTGGCGATTTCTTCAACGGAGCACAGATCATCTTTGATACGTTCATCTCTGGAGGTAAACTACTACTGTTGCAGATCTACTGACTCACGTTATATCAGATTTTTGGAAGAACGTCTACTCATCAGATGTGAAACTGCTTTGTCATCAGGTGAAGCCAAATGGCTGCTGCAGTGTGGGATGGTGATCCTGTTGCCTCACGGCTACGATGGCGCCGGACCTGAACACTCATCCTGCCGTATGGAGCGCTTCCTTCAGGTCTGTGCGACTGTACTGGCAAACAAACATGGACATTCCACATCACTCACAGCCGGCCATTTAAGTTATTTAACCCCACAAATATGTGATAAAACACGGCATGTTTAACCATCACACAACCCACACTAACGAACATTCAGATGCACCTATGAATCCATCTCCCTGTTTAAACTGGTCATCAAGATCCCTTCATTATGTGTTTTGAATGTAAGTGACGGGCGTGTGTACTTGTTCTGAAGGTGATCTGAGGCTAATATGAAGTGAATGAATGTACGGTTACAGTACGTCCATAGGTCATAGGTCAGCTGTTTGTGAGTCACCAAGGCAATGATAATTTTGTCAGTACTTACGGACCAATGTGTTATTTAATTAGATTGTATAAGACTTTATTGATCCCCAGAAGGGGAAATTCACACGTCACAGCAGCAGAGCAAATATGACATGAAAAGTTAAAAACAACACAGAATAAATCTAGGAATAGCAGTAATAATGATACACAATCCAGGAGGTGAGACAGAGCAGATACGAAGTTTGTGAGTTCATGAGAGGCAACAACAGCCCTGAACTGACAGGTGACTTTAGCTGAGAAATTAGGCAGCTCAGACTGCAGTTATTCAGAGATGGCAGCAGCAGCCAGCTCAAAACCATCCAGTTACAGGTCTGGGTTCCTTCAGCCATGTCCATTTTACTGGAGAGACATTGTCTCAGTTTCCTCAGCACTTCTCTCCAGCTCTATTCCTCCGCCTCCTCAGCTCCTGGTGGATTTCAGATCTTCTGGAGGATTTCTTGTGGATTTTAGTGTTTCTCACCTGGATCAGGCCTGTGTTTTGGATGGCTAATAGCATGCCAGCTGAAAAACAGTGCTGTATCCATGGTCTCCAAACAAAGTCACCAAAAGTCCTCACACAGACTCATGGGATCAGAAAACTCTCAGCAAAAACTGAGGAGCTGCCACCCAACACACACCATTCTAGAGCTAAAAAACTAAACATTAGACTGTTTGATAAAATTATAAAATGAACAGGAGTGTGTAGTAAGCAAGTGATTGCAAGTATAAGCTGTGTCTGAAATTGTTCAGACATGATCCACTGTATTTGTGGTGATCTGAAGTGGTGTTCAAGAAACCTCGGTAGTATCTGAAATTGCATTTTGATTTTTACATCTGAACCACCACACTTGCGTTCATGTAGGTGGAAATGAGCCAGTAGACAGACACATCATCATTCCTAACTGCATCTAGAAGTTACATCTCTCTCTGTTGTTGCTTATTAACTGGTGAGAAGGTCCTGTGTCAGCTACATTCATATTCTGTTACAGATTGTTTGGATATTTCTGAACTCTGTCTGAATTGCTTTAACAGTAGATTTCTAGTTGGATATGCAATGCAGTTACACATTACCTGAATTGTAAATAATTTGCCTTTTGTTTTGTAGATGTGTGACAGTAAAGAGGAGGGTGTGGATGGGGACAATGTGAACATGGCGCTGGTCAACCCCACCACTCCTGCTCAGTACTTCCACCTGCTGAGACGGCAGATGATCCGCAACTTCCGTAAACCTCTCATTGTGGTTGGACCCAAGACGCTGCTGAGATTTTCTGTAAGTACTGTAGACATTCTAGAAATATTGTAACATTTTATCAGCAAGTCATTTGTTTAGACATTTGATTTAAGTGTCTCTATAATGTGTCTTTTCCAGGGGGCAGTGTCCAGTCTGACTGAACTGGCTCCGGGAACGGCTTTCAGACCAGTTTTAGGTGATACTTCAGTCTCAGCAGAAAGGTACAATATTTTCATGATTGTGAGACTTTTCCTTAGTGTAATCAATTGGATATAAATTAAATAAATGAAAATACCTAATGTCACCTATGTTGTGTTTATGGACCTGTTTTCAAGACACAAGCTGAATGTTTTAAATAAACCTAATAGAGCTTAATAAAACCTGATAAACATGGTTCAGCAGCATGACTTGGACATTTAACAAATTTTTGTTTTGTTTCACGTAGAGTCCAGAAGGTGGTGCTGTGCTCTGGAAAACATTACTATGCCCTTCTGAAACAGAGGGAAGCGTCCGCAGCCAACCAGAACACAGCACTGGTCCGTGTGGAGGAGCTGTGTCCGTTCCCACTGGAGGCTCTGCAGCAGGAGCTCAAAAAATACCCCAATGCTAAAGGTAATGTGCCTCTGCGCCTCTCATGTCCACCTTACAGAACTCCTTTAACATATAAATAATATTTATCAAATATTATCAGGCAAGTATCAAAACATTATAGGTGAATATTTGTTTAGTACATTATAATGCCACAGGTTTTGTTTTTTGATGTATACATTGTTTTGTTGCAGACATAATAACTTCATAGACGACTTCACATAAGCAGTTTTTTAGCTTTAATCTGAGTTTTGTTTGTTTGCGCTGTTGCGCTGCTACATTATAGTAAATTAAATCAGGGTTTGCTTATGATACATTAACACATTCACAAATCAAATGTGACACATTCTGCGCACACAGGTTTCAGTCAGTTGCTTTACAGCTCTGTGTCTGTGTGTCTTCACCAGGCGTAAACATTTCTGGCCTTTAAATCAAGAATGAAGAAACAGTGGACACACAGTGAACACTAATATGCTGTAACTCATAGATATATGCTGTATGGCTGCTACAGATTACTGTTTTTAATCATCATCATTATGTAAACATTTACCCAAAGAAATCCCAAGTAGCCAGAAGTGATATTTAAATAGCCTATTATATGATATTGATAGTAAGTAAATGTGTTTCATTTTCATCAAGTCAGTGAGAGGTGGCCCTTCAGCTCGATGGTATCTGTAGGTTATTTGTGGCCACTTTTCCTCTTTGCTAGCACGCCTTTCTGTTGTTTTGCATATGTAATGATTTCCTTTTGCTACATCGCATAATGCATCTTTGTCTGTGTGGCTGAGGCAGAGTTTATTTATGAAGCACCTTTCACACATTAAGGCTTTTTCGTAGTTGCTCATATAAAGTTTAAAAATGCAATGACATTTAAAGAATGACAGGAAGGAAAATAAATTACATTTTAAATAAATAACACAAAAGGTAAACTCTTATATAGATAGATCTAAAATAAATAATATATCTTCACTAGTTTGTCTCACATTTAAATGTGGTTCTGGGAAATAAGAGGCTGCTTCTGTGTTAATCCTTTACAAAGACAACATTACAGTTGTCTGTCCTACTAAAAATAACACATGAAAAAATGTTTCTGGGTCTTTCTGAAACATTTGCCTAAACATTAGTTCAAATGAACATTTGATGTTGCTGACAACATTTCAGTCTTACCTTTTATCGTTTACTTTTCTTCTTTGGTATACTTGTTCAGACATTTACTGTGGCCGTGTGATAGTGCTGCTGAATTAAAGTGTCAGGCAGGAAAACTGTTACAAAAGCAGATGCCCGAGTGAGTCACAGTAAGTTGAATGCCATTTAGCAGAATGTGGTAAGATCAATAGTCTGACAGTCACCGCTTTTATTAATGATGCCTCAAGACAGCATTAGATAACCAGAACCGCTGGTGCATCAGTGCATTTGACAAACAAGCATCTGAAGTATGAGCTTAACCACACTGACATTCACTGCAGAGCTACTGTTGCTGTAATTTTATTCAGCCTCAGTAGATTGTGATGTGATTACTTAGGTTATGCAAGACTTTTAAGCATGAGGAACTACCAGCTATCAGTCGCCACATCCTTCTCTTTACTGATGGGTCATTTGTGGGGCATTGTCTGTACTTAGTGAAGATGGTTTTCACTCCTGTGCCACATTTGCTGCATTTACTGGCAGTCACCTCTGCACTCGCCACCGTTCCGTCTGGTCTTCTGACCTCCAATTTTGCAGTTTTAGTTTGATTCGAGCACAAACCGCATTGTCTTATTATCCAACCCTTAAATTTCAGATAGGAGAAACTCACAACACACTGATCACAATGGCCAGATTCGTAGAGGCTTCCTTCATGATGGAGACACTACAAAAGAAACAAAACCAAAACAAACTTGATACTCTGTGTAGCTGTGTTTAAATATTTGTTAATATTGTATTGCATTGTGATACACCAACTTCTAGTTGTTTATTATTTATTATGCTTCTGAGAACTAACTAACTAAATGTCAAAAGGAAAACATGTTCTGGGGGTTTTCTATCATTCCATATTATGAGATAATTTTGTTGTTTTTGTTATAAATGTTCTTAAGGATTGCTGTATGATTTTTACCAAACATAAATAAGTTCAGACGTTTCTCTTGTCTAATTTCCAATTTTGTTGTTCAACTTTTCAGCCTAAAGAAAACATTACCTCATATCTTGTCTCTTAACTATTTCAGTCTGTGAAAGTTTGTCCTCGGCAGACTTGGGCTGATGAGCAAGATATGGTATATATATTAAGTGATTCCTAAACTGACCAATTGACATATTAAAATTACTAATTTTGAGCAGCAGTTGGGTTTTAAATCCTAAAGCTCACATTTAACTTCAACTCTCTGTTCTCAAACACAAACACATCGAAGCAAAACCTTGAAGCAAAGTTGTCTTTATAGTCACATCTTTGGTTTGACTTTGCTCTAAAAAACCTAATTAAATCATGTCTGCTTTTACTGTTTGCTGTAATCATTTATTTATTTATTTTTAATATCCCACAGACTTTATTTGGAGTCAGGAGGAGCCTCAGAACATGGGTCCCTGGTCATTTGTAGCTCCCAGGTTTGAGAAGCAGCTAGCCTGCAAGGTGAGTAGTGTTTAACCCTCCTATTGTGTTCCCAGTCAAATTTGTTTACCTCTATAAAAAGTGCAGTAAATCTTAAGCATTTGTCATGAGGTTCCATGACTTTGTTCACACGTGGCTTTTGAACATATAAATAAAATTTGAAATATTTTTAGAAAAATGTGTGGGTTTTATGGAACACTATGAGTGTTAGCCGAAACAAACACAATAGGAGGGCTAAATAAACTAGTCTAAAATTGGTGTGGAAATGACTTGATATTAATGACGCTCTTCTGTCCTTCTCAGCTCCGGTTAGTCAGCCGACCTGCTCTGCCTGCCCCTGCTGTCGGTATCGGGACCCTCCATCACCAGCAACAGGAGGCCATCCTCACTGCTACTTTCTCCTAAGTCTCAACAAGACTTTAAAACAAAATAACCATTACATAAGCATCAGTACTACACTACATAATGTCTCTGTTGTCTCCCACCATCATGTGAATGCTGAATACACAGAGCTGCTGCAAACCTGGGACCTCCAGACGACGGTGACGTCTGACTGCGTTTTTGACATAACTGTTCAGTAATAGAACAAATCTTAAAGTTGAATACAAATTTTAATTATTGTTTATGTAGTTGAGTAAGCTAGGCCTGAATTCTTGTCTGCTTGTTTCTAATGTATTTGGGTCTTACTGCCATTCAGTATGCATTTTTTTCCTTTTAAGGCTAAAGACACTAAGAAAAAAAATTTAGATCTGAATTGAGGCCTTGGTTGTGATGTTTACAATGTGATTGTAGTAAAAAAGCACTTTTAGTTGTGACAAATCTAAAAGCACAGGAGACTGACTGGTGTCAGTGTACAGGCTTCAGGTGATTTCAGGTGAAATCCAAACTCAAGTCGTCTCACGCATTCATCTGCTCGACTTGTTAAATTTTGTACTGTTCTGAACAGAAAAACAAGTTTGACTTGTTAGAAATCTCTGAGAATTATCCTTGAAATACTAAAAGCATTATGCGAAAGAGAGATGTTACCTTTGAGACTGTTAAATGTTTATCTGACCATCAGTTGGGTATATTTGGTTATTGTACGGTACAAATTTGGATAAATAAATACTTGATCAGTATTATGAATGGTTATTAAATTATGGAATTAAAGGGCTAATGTAAATAAACCAAATATAAATATTCGAAATGAAATATTCAAATAAAACTTTTCTGTTTTGCACAATGTGAATGTTTGTGTATGATTAGGATTATCTTAATGTATTTAATGTAGGCTATATGTTTTTTAAGTATGTTATATATAATAACAATATTTAGCTTTATAATGAAAAAGATGCAAGTTATTGCTTCTGTTAAAACAAAGCTACAACTGTGAGAGGACTCGCATCAGTCTCTGTTGGAAGCAACAGTTATAAAGGCTGATTATTAGAATCACTGATGTATTGCAAACAAAAAAGACAAAAAAAAGTAATTGTGCCATGTACAAAGGTCCAGACAACCTCAGCCTGTGCTTGATCAGCTTTGGCAGATTTCACAGTTTGCAGAGAAACCGCAGAGAGAAAAAACACTTTCTTGCAGTAAATCCTCCTTTTGTGAAAGTTTGGAAATTGAGAAGTGTTGATTCAACCGTATGATAATTTCTGAGGTGAGTCTTAACAGTAACAGTGCTTCTGCTTGAGTTGGATATTTTTAGTTTGGTTCCAGACTTATGAGTTTCTACCTTCATCTCAGATTTTGCCGACTGAAAAAAAAAAACCTGTTTCCCAGCTGGTGAAGCAACCAGGACCTTGGTAGGACTAAGACTAGGTATCAAACTCTGCACTCGAATCAGAACGCCATATTCACTTCACTTCATTTAATTTGAAGAAAGATTATTTGACTCTTGGGTTTTGTAAAATGGTCCATTTGGTACTAAATGAGCCCACAGCCCAATATGTAAAGGAAAAGCCAGAGACTAGAACACCTGTATGATTATTTAAATAGTTGCAGACAGAGCACTTTTATTTTCACTTTTAATTTCTTGGTTATCAGTTCACCGTGTGCCATATATGTGACCGGTTTACGCTCTGCAACAAGAAAAGGGTATTACAATATGAACCATATAGACATTAACAACAGTATCAATAATTATGAACAGAAAATGTAAATTAGATCAAATAGTAAGTATAATAAGTGAATCTCACTTACATGGATGCACACAACACATTGGCTGAGGTGAAACAACAAAGGGAGGAAATCGGTAACCTTCAGCTGAGAGCAGCTGTGAGCAGGTGGGTCCTTCCTGGTAGGAGTGTCTGACCCTCCCTGTCGTTTCTTGGAAGGAGTCGTGACTTAGTGGAGATTTCTGACACTGTTAATAAACTAACCAGTTAATTAACAAATCCTTTAAGCTAATTTGCTGTGCGTCTCATCGGTACTGTAGGATAGAGGAGGGGAGGGAATGAAAAAGTGGCCCACCAAACCCTACCTGGAGTTACACAGGAATCATGGTACACAGAGGTTAAACTGTCTATATTTGTAGAATAACATATTAAATAGAAACACCTTCACATAAATTAAATGTATAGAGTACTATAGTGTTCTTAATAATTACACACTTGATTTTATTGCTGTAGTTTGTGAAGAGGAAGTTTCAGAAACAACTTTTCATATTTCAAGCCCACAACCACAAGATGCTGTAGCTACAGTCTAAAAAAAAAGATCATGAGAATATAGACAGTGACACAATCTTTAGCCCATTCAATTCAAAATAAAACAAGTTATATCGCATTAAAGTGCCAAGTCTCTGCTTTAATCTCAGCAGGTTTGACATCGGTGCAGAAGGAACTGTGTGGGAGCCACAGCTCTTTTACCACACAGCCAGTTGGAACCAGACACGCTTTAAAACCACCATGTTTGACATTTGAGCGTTTCTTTTTCACCTCTGTCCTACTTTCCTCTCAGTCTATAGGTTCATTTTTCTTTTATCGGTCCATAATTTGTTTCATAACCACTGGTTTTCTTTTTGTATGCTGTACAGATGCTTTTATGCAAAGTTAACTGCAAGTTATACTCACACACAAGGAACAACTTGGGGTTCAGTGTCTTGGTCAAAGACACTTAAATATGTGACCAGGAGGAGCCAGGAATCAAACCACTGTGGTTGATGGATGACTGGTTTACCAGCTGAACCACAGCTGCCCCCAGTTCTGCTGACTAACTGTACTGGCCTTTCTGTTTTTGGGGTTTACCATGGATTTGCATCTTGTGGTGAATCCTCTTCTCTCCATAGTTTATAGGAAAACATGTGCGCCTACTTCCTGGAAAATTCATTACTGACTCGCCGTGCAGTTATAAAAGAACATTTTCTTTATGGTGCTAATTAATTTTCATTTACAAAACTGTGGTATTTCCACAGTTTTCCTGCACCTGACATTTTATAGGACAGTGCATTTTCATCATCAGACAACTCCACCTTCACAGAAATAAACTCTGAGCCAAAGTATGAGCTCTTCTGTCTATGATCTGACACTGAAACACTGTGAAGGAGTAAAAAAGTAAAGTGCACAGTCCACTGCTGGCTGCCAATGGTAAAGGTGCCAGCACACAAACGTTAAGCACTTAGTGGCAGCACTGTTCACCAAACATAGCCCTTCTCTTTTCTCCCTCCCTCCCTCTCTCCATCTGTCTCTTTCATTTTTTCATATCGAGCTCTTAGGCCAATGTGTGTGGTGGCCCAGCGCCAAATGATCTTGGTTCTTGCCACTCCACCATCACTGGAAACGCCAAATGGCCACATTTAGCTGCTTTTCCCAGCCATTCATTACTGTATCTGTCCTAATATACTTCAACAGCAGCCATCCTGACATAATACAGGGCTCCATTCATATTCACACCAAGAGATTAACAGCAGTGAACAGGATGCTGGCGCATGGATCTGTATTCACAAAGTCTCAGTGATGCAGTTTGCCAACACCTGCTGGCAACAGAAAACTACCACACCCGTGTACATTTATGTACCGTTAGTAGTAACTGATGCAGTTTCACCTGCACAACACACACCAACACAGAAGGAAGCGCAAGGGGGCAAATGGTGACCTGCTCGACGTGAGCCCCCATAATTCCCAGCTACGCCCCTGCCTTTACATTTCAGCACATTCAGATGAAACCATGTGTTTGTGCGCAGGCTGGAAGCGAAAAAACAACGACACTGGTTTTACATGTAAAGATCTGTCTCAGCAGAAAGTGACCGGGAGACTGGTCAGTTCGGAGGAGTTTCTACCGGGCCGGTGATTTGGTGCAATGCGAACACTTAAAGCTTCACTGTGCGCGCTGTCAGATAGATAGGCGGGAGCAGCAACCTCCCACTCCTCCTATTGCTATAACAACCACAGGGCGGTCGGTGTGACTCGATGGCACGGCTGCACGGATGCGCCTGCCAAGTGTCATCCTTCTGCAAGTAGCTCGACCTCAGCTCACGGCATCGCTGCTTGACACTGACTGAGTCCTGCCCTGGTAGGAGGAGGGGGAGAGTCTGTGTTTCCCCGCCACAGTGATCTGAACAGCGGGGAAGCTCGGGCTCGGGATCCGCTACGTCAAACAGATTAGTCAAATAACCTCTCTGGGTAGGACGCAACACCCCTCCTTGGGTTTGCCTGGCTGCATGCATGGGCTGAGGAAGCAAGATAGTCTGCGCTGACAATAGCCAGGAAGCCCTTGGCGAAATACAGAAGTGCACTACTTTTCTTTCTTTCTTTTTTTTTTGGCTGGGTGAGACGACTGTGGTGATCCTCCAGCGGCGTCTCTCTTTTTTTTTCTTCCTCCCCCCACCTCGGTGAGAAATGGCGAAAGAAAACGGCGAGTCCGGCGACGGGTCTTGGAAAAAGCATGTCGATGATATCAAGAAAATATTTGACTTCAAGGAAGTCCTTGGGACGTGAGTAACAAGACAACGCAGCCTTGCGGGTGACAACAAACTTTGTATCCAGTTGTGCAAATTATAGCTTCAGGCAACAAACGACACATTGTGCCGTTTGACGGAAACGAAGACAGACTGACAGCTGTTGAATATCTGGTGAATTTCTCTACGGCGACAGTCAGACAGAGTCAGGGCCTTTTGAACTGAAGACACCCGAGAGCTTAATCAGACCCGTCATCAGTTAATTGCTCAGACAGTGGGAATAAATAATGTTTCATGAGACACACTGGTGTGTTCAGTCAGTCAACGCGTAATGCTCCTCGTTATGTCTCGGTTCATTGAGAAACTACTGCGGCTTGTTTCAGTTCTCCTCACAGATCAAGTCTGGGGATGGGGCCATTTGTTTGGAGCCGTTTTGTGCAACAGAACAGTGACACAGACAGCAGGGCCTGTTTGCACACACTGATGAAATGAGCTCCCTGTGATGATGTGTGCTCTTTAGCTTTCCTCTTCAAACACAGGAACATATTACAGCTGAGAAACGTTGAGCCCGGGTGTCTGGATTCATCCCAGTGTGACAGATACTTTAAACAGTTTACACAGCCAAAGCTTTTCTGTAGTTTATTGTTCTGCAGCTCGGTTTCATTTGGCTTGTTCTCAGTTTAAGGAGCACTTCAGTTGAAGTTATTCTCTTGCCCCTAGATCACATAGCAGACAAATTCCAGAGTTTATTTTGGTCTGTTGTTGGGGCTGTTTCACATCTCGTCTCTTGTTCTTTTAATAATAAGTCATCCAACAGAAAGGGAGTCGCCGAAGACCCCAAACCGCTGAGGAAAACTGGGCTGAAGTAGGTTGTGCTGTGCTGTTGGAAATAACTTTGAGGCTGTCAGTCTTGTGATAGATTACTAGTTGCTGTTATACATTTTATAGTGTATATTTATCATTTTCTGGTGAACCTTTGCTCCCTTATGGCATGCCACGCCTCTTCTGGCTGAAAGTCATTTAATGCAGTGATGTTTGGGATGTTTGGGAAGGCCCTGTCTCCCTAGGGAAATGGTTTTGGTTTTGGTTTTTTTTTAAATTTGGCCTCAGAAGCTGTAGCTTGTAGCTGACGATGGAAGGAAGTCATTCATAAACAATAAATCACTCTCATTGTGGTTTGTTGTTGTAAGATACGCAACCACATCTTGTGTAAACTTTGGAAGAATCTGCATGTCCTTTGCTCCTCATCATCTCCTCATTTTTGTGAAGCTCCAAGATGCTTCATCGTGACCACAGACCTGTTTTTTTTCCCCCGAGCAGCAGAATCATAAAATTCTCGTACAGATTGGTGATTCATGAAACGCACTTGACACTTCAGCTGTTGTACTAAACATTCAGATGTTCCTACCTGGAGGCAGTTCTGATTTCCCCAAGGCTTTCATTTATGTGCGAACAACCTCTGAATAACACCAGTGAATCATCGTGATTTACTGTCCACACAATGCCCAGGTTGGAGGAACACACATCCGTCGCCCACAACCCAACACACATCTCCAGGGCCAGTTTGTCACAGTCTGGCTCTTATGTTACATACTGTGCAGCGTGTTCTCATCCTGATTGACTTTAACTAAGTCCCATTTACTACTTCCTGTCGGTGTTAATCAGGTAGGGTCTTGTTGCTGCACTGCGAGGCTCACAGAACCCCAGTAGTCCTGTAGCTTTGCACGGGGATTAAAGAAAGGGTTGATGATCAGAGGAAGAGACCTAGATTATCCTCCCTCTCCACCCCCTCCTTTTCCTGTTGGTCCACCTTTCAAATGTAGGTTCCTTCCTTGTCAGGTTTCCCCACAACCGTCCAAGATGCATCGTCCCTCTGCAGTGTCCTCGTGCCAGAGAAAACTCATTCACTGTGCTGTCTAGGCCAGCAGTGCAAAGTCACTAAGTACGTTTACTCAAGTAATTAAAGGCAGATACTGTACTTGAGTATTTTCATTCTGTGCTACGTTATATTTATAGCTCCCGACATTTCAGGAAGATATTGTGCTTTTTACTTCATTTATCAGCAAAACCTGCTGTTACTATGCAGATCAAGATTTGACAGACTAAACCTGTGATTGTGAAATGTGATGCATTGTTACAGACAGTGGAAAGAATTTCAGACCCCTAACTTTTAGTACAGTAATGCTAATCCAGTAATATACATTATAAAATCTGACACATTTTGCATTTTGGTACTTGCTGACATTTTTGTTTGTAGAGTGTTTTTACATTGTGGTATTGTTACTACTGCAAATAAGTACATTTTCCAGCATCACACCTCTGGGTTGAATTGATTGACAGAGGTTAATGCTATTGTTCTTGTATTTGCTATTTTACTAGATATGAAGTGCACATCAACGTGACCACTTTTCAAATAGGAGCTGATAGCCACATTGTCTCTGTGTGTGATGAATGTTATGACTGATCAGATATTGATTAGTTTGGGAATATGTTGATTAGCCTGAGGTGGTGTCAGTAATACTTTGGCTTCTTCTCTTATGTTTTCTTGCTTTAGATGTTGTGAGCTAATGAGATCTTCGTCGTCCTACCTCGCTGCTGCTGCTGCTTGCCTTGTGGCTAATTTCAGACCCTTAATCTGCTGATAGTCTGTTAAAGCAAATTAAGTAACCTGACCACAAGCACCTTCACAGATCCCAGATGTGTCCTTATTGGCGTCGGTTGAAAGTATGTCAAAGCTGAAAGTATCTCAGACAAATACACACTGCAAATACACACTTGCCCACGCGAGTGTTGTGAATCACTTAACCAACTTTGTCTCTCGATTCTCTTTATGATATCACAGCTCTGAGTAATTGCACATACTAAGTACTGTTCTGCTAGCATGCTTTCTCGGATTTAAAATATAAATTAATTAAAGAGTGGTTTAAATGAAAGTGAGTGCTGTGGTACTTAAAATTGCTTTGGCAGCAGCCGTGACTTAAATGTCTAACAGATAGTGAAAACACTGAATTTTCTAATGACATATTGATTCACATAGAAACTGTATTTAATGTAGTATATGGATATACCCTATCCATGTCTAAGGTTTGTATTCTGCAGATACTGATGCAGCATATTGGATTGGTGTAGCCCTACATAGCTGATATATGTATCGTATCATCGACATATTGTACATAACAAACAAATCACAATGGAGAAATGTGAGATATTGTATGTTAGTAGGGTGGTTTAGAAACAGTCCATTACAATAGTTAGTAAGAAGTGACTCTGTATGCATGTGTCAAATTATCTGTCGGTGAATATAATGGCGCTTTAGAAACAATTTGTGAACCCATCACAGACATTTTATGTCATCTTTTTCTTTATGTCATATAAGTCAATGTGGCAAACTCTTTATCAAACTTTTTAGATTATACATACTGCATTTATGGAGCAACATTTGTTAGCATATGTTTTATTTATTATATGGCTAGAAAGCAGCAGTCCTCTGTTAGCTTCTGCACGGTCAGTCAGAGTTTAGCTGAAGTTGACT
Source organism: Helostoma temminkii (assembly GCA_900302695.1). NCBI lineage: Eukaryota > Metazoa > Chordata > Actinopteri > Anabantiformes > Helostomatidae > Helostoma > Helostoma temminkii. The sequence continues at coordinate 10,909 of OMLM01020331.1, read as the reverse complement.
CATTTATGTCACTACTCATCCCACTAAAGTCTTTGAGTCTTTTTTTTTTTTTTTTGAAACACTGAGTTTGATATTACTGGTGGTGTAGTGGTTAGCACTGTCGCCTCACAGCAAGAAGGTCCTGGATTCAATTCCTGGGTCGCAGGGTCTTTCTGTGTGGAGTTTGCATGTTCTCCCCGTGTTTGCGTGGGTTTTCTCCAGTGACTCTGGCTTCCTCCCATAGTCCAAAGACATGTATTATGGTTAATTGGAGACTCTTAATTGCCCGTAGGTGTGGGTGTGAATGATTGTCTTTGTCTGTATGTAGCCCTGCGATGGTCTGGCGACCTGTCTCTCTCCCGTTTGACAGCTAGGATGGGCCCCGGCACATCCGCAACCCCTAAGGGGACTAAGTGGTTCAGAAAATGGATGGACAGGTGTCTATAATCAATGATAAACTGGCACTGTCAGTGCATTGATCATTCTTGGAAACACTGTGTAGAGATGAGCTTGGTGCTTGAAAACTGTCTGAATGCAGTGAAAATGGCAGCTAGGCAACTGGCATGGTGAAAGTCCTTGGTTGTTCCTACTCAAGAAGACATTTCCTGCCACCTCCCACCGTCACCACCGTCCCCCTGCTACGTTCACTGTAGGAGGAACAACGGAGACTCAGATAATTCAGAAAAACTGTGTGTGTGCGTGCGTGTGTGCGCGCAATAATTTCCAGTGTTTCCATTTGTATTCATGCCCCTGTCACCATAGTGTAAAATCCTCTGCTCTCATAGTGTTGAAGTGTACCAGACTACTCTCTGTCACAGCACAGGAGGAGGTAATCACCCTTGTTAAAATAATTCAGTCTCTCTGATGGGATGGTTTCTGCCAAGTATATGTTGGGGTTTTTTCCCCATTTTATTTGTTTATGAGTGACATTAGCTCTTATCAGGCTGCAAACTGACCATCTTTCTCTGTTTGATCAACAGTCTGAACGCAAAGTACACATTCCTGGAACGTAGCCTCAGGACCAATGAACGTTGTTGTTTAATGTTTCCCAGCTTCAGTCGCTGGAACTGTTGCAGCTGCTGGATTTCATTCATTTAATTTCTAGTCATAGTACTGAGGTTTATTTAACTGTGCAGCATCGGATCAGTGGTGTTTATCACATAGGAGGAAAAGGCAACGTACAAATCTCAAGGAACAAAGCTGAAAGGCTGTAAGGTGTGCTTTAATATCTGCAAATAAGATAATTATCAACATTTTCACATGTGTTTATGAAAAAAAGTATGTTATTAATAAAAAGTACCTAAAACATTATGCATATGGTGTGGGCCTCAAAAATCTACTAGCACGTGATAATGGAGTATTTTCTCCATTGTTGTTTCGTAAAGATCTGAATACTTCTTGCAATACTGATTCTTTACAGAAAGAAATCATCTAGGAGTGAGGCAAGTATATCTGCATGAAATGGTACTTTGTGAATGGCATTTTTCCAGCTGTCACTATAGTTTATGAACTTCAAGTAGACAAAATAGCTTATCACAGCTGAGCAGATGGTGTGAAGGCTGTTGGAAATAAGTGTTATGTGAAGCTGGTGCCAGAACAACTTTTATGTCCAAATTTGAGGAATCTTAGCTAAAACAATTATGATTCCTGTACAACAGGATCAGGATCACAGTGATGTCCCAGTTATCCAGAAACAGTTTTAGATGTGGTGATGTAGGTTAGGGTTAGTCGTGGACACCTATTGATAAGCTTCACAAGCTGTGTGACTTGCTTCCTTTCAGAGCAGTGATGTTGTCTGTCTTTAAAGCTGTTGCAGGGTGACTCTAAGCACAGTAGGACACGCTGGCGGCAGCTCTACTTGGATTATCAAGTTCCCACTTCCATCCCATATGTTGCGTAACAGGCCGCTGTAATGCTTCTTACACAAGATGATTCAGTGTGATTGCTCAGAAACATCACAATACACGCATCATCTGTGAATGTCAATAAGCCAGTCGCGTTGTCCGGACCTCCACTCCCTCCATCAGCTTCCTCCATCAACTGTGCCCTGCATTTTCATAATCGCTGACAATGACCAGCTGAGGTCAAAGAGTGTAAAAATTTCCTGGATGATTAGTTGATAGAAGGCTCTGCTTTGCATCTGCAGCAGCAGCCGCCAGTTTCACTCAGAGATCAGCCCACATTTCGCATTAGTCAGCCGGTTTGTCTTGGCTGTCCTGCACATAGTGTGGTGGTGTCTGCAGACTGTCACACACGCAGCTCATACTGCCATCCAAGATCTGTGAACAGGGAGCTCTGTGCCTCTGGGAAGAACTTAAAATTCAACTATTATTATTCAGCCATGTGAGTCAGTGTGCTGACAGCACTGTGCAGTGTGTGACACTGGGTCAGAGGCATTTTGCAGCCACACAATCATATTTATCTTGTGTAATAGATTGAGATGTGCTTCAGTAAGGTGCCCAGCTTAGATGCAGATTTCTTTCATCCTGTAATGCTGCCCACATAATTATTCGATAATCAACCTGGTACGCTGGTGGTCACTTAAGTTGTTGAGTTATGTAGCACCATCCATCATACCATTTATCCTGCAGAGCATCGAATGGGGCAGGAGACAATCCCACCTCATGCTGATGCTGGGTATAGGCAGGGTACACTCTGCACAGGTTGCCTGTCTATCTGAGGCAGACAACTGCTCACACTAATATTCACACCTACAGGAGACTGAATTTCATGTTTGGTTAATCTGCAGATGAGATTGCTATTGTAAGACAACTATAAATCACATTTGTATTTTTTCTTAAAAATCTGTTCATACAATGAATCAAAGTATGTGCACTAATTTAGTCTCTGGGATTGTTATGACTGTGTTAGAGTATCTTTGTATGCATGTGCAGCATGTAGGTGGTACAGTAGCTTCTCCATATGCATGTCTGTAGCACATTGCACATTCATTCCTGTGAATGTTGTGAAAATTATGAAGTCAGGAGTTAATTGAACAAGAACTTGCAGCACAGTGTATTGACAGTGCGAGGGAAGTCACAGGCTTGGATTCTGTTGTGTTGTCATTCACAGGAAGTGATGTTGCTGCTTGTCAATGTGGTGAGAAGGGGGACAAATTGCGCTAAACGTTGTAACAAACCTCTTTGTCAGTTCACGGGCTTCCTGTGGTTTTCACCACTGTGTGTCTCCTGCTGCAAAAAGCGCGCTCTGAAAAAGCGTGCAACAGAGGCGCTCAGTATGTTGGCGGAGGAATTTTGTACTTCTCGTGATGTCCACACAGCTGAAGAAATCTGTCGCATGCAGTGAACAGAAATGATGCTGATTGTCCTCACAGCAACAGCTGCAGTAAAAGAAGTAGAGTAGTAGAGTGCACCAAGTCCCACATAAGCCCTTGAATTTACATATTGTCCCCCGTCACGTGTCAGAATGAGGTCAAAGTCGGAAGGGTGCATGGGTTTGTTTGCAGTGAGTCTGTTCTACCTCATAACACCTGGGGCCGGGCTTTGTGGCCAGGTAGTGTGTTTGTGCACAGTGCGTATCTGCGTGTCACGACATGAGTGACCCTCCCCCCCTGTGTGACGGTGGAGTGAGGGATTAGTGTGGATTTGCCACGGTGGGAGTTAATGCAGCGAGTGGTGCTGAGTTTAGAGCCTGCTGCGAGAAACTGATTATACTTTGAGAACATAATGGTCTTTATGAGGTTTGCTATTTGAAATGCGGATGAGCCACTTCAGGTGTGTTTCTCTAATTCAGTAATTGTTTGTCAAAAGCATGAGGCTGTGTGGCACAAACATTCATATGTTCTGAGTGCGTTCTTTACTTCAGTTCATGACTCTTTTGTGACATTGTCTATTAATTCATCTCCACCAGTTTTCTTAGTAAGGGCTGTTGGGGCGCTGGAGACAGTCCCAGCTGTCACTGGGCGAGAGGCAGGATATACCCTGAACAGCTCAGCAGTCTATTACTGGGCTGGCAGGTTAAGACAAACAACTATTCACACTTATATAAATATAATAATTCACCGAATACACCCAAGTCTGTGGACTTTAGTAAGAAGCCACAGTACTTGGAGGAAGCCCATGCAGGCACAGGGACACCATGTAAACTCCACACAGAAAGGCAACCAACCAGCTGCTGGATTAGATAATTAATGTGCAGGATAAATATTTCTCTAAAGTGCTAGCAGGAAAGCTGTCACTCAGAAATAGCTGCAAGCAAATCCTCCAGTTATTGCTGATGGATACACTGGGCTTTTCTTTAAACCACAATGTGAACAATATAAACATCTTTGCAAATCCATTGAATATGTGTATCGGCCTCTGTAACCTGAACCAGTTACATCTGTCATTTAAAGATACAGCTCCAGCCTTTTGTTCCAAGTACTTTGTTGCCCATGTCAACTTTTGAACTTAAAAATATGAACAAAGCTGCGGCAGAAAAACTCCATGTGTGAAACGCCATGTGGCTTTGTAACAAAAAGTTATGACCCGGGACAGTACAGTAAAAAAAGTAAAAATAACAGTAAAAAAAACTCTTTATTTCAGATGTTGACTCATTTTGGCAAGAAAAACTTTATCAGAGTCATTAGATCATCAGAAATTAAATATTTCTGTATTTTCTTGTGTTGTTTTTTGTGCTCCAGTGACCATGACCCAGAGTTTTAAATCATCACTCTTTCCATCAAACTATGCTGAGGGCACCAGCAAGTAAAAAGCTGCCCATGAATGGTGTGTAATGAAAACAAGAAGGAGGGGAAAAAGCAATCCTGCTGCCTGCCCAGCCAGATTTATTAAGGTGGACTGAATGTGGTATCATAGCAACAGATACAGATTGCTTGAACAAATATTCCCTTAATTCTGTATTTGTTTTTAAAGGCTCTCATACATAGAGACAGATGGCTGAGGAAGACGTGCTATCGGCCGACGTAAATGGGTGGTTTTTGTTTTTTTTTTTTGATGTTTTAAAAGTGTTTGCTGTGCTTTTGGCTGCACAAGAGAACCAAGAGTAAGCCAACACAGAGGGCTATTGGCCATAGACAGGGACTTTACCAGTTCAGTAAATATTCGCAATATGCTGTTTGTGTACTCTGGCCCCTCTGCCTCTGAGTGGCCTCTATCTACTCACTGATGATAGTTTTTCTGTCAATATTGCCTGAGTGCCTATGAAGCAGGAATAACATGTTTCTCCTTTTCTTTTGCAGTGGTGCATTTTCCGAAGTGGTGATGGCTCGGGAGAAGGCCACGGGAAAGATGGTTGCAATCAAGTGTATCCCGAAAAAGGCGCTGAAGGGGAAGGAGACGAGCATCGAAAATGAAATTGCCGTGCTTAGGAAGTAGGTACCGCCTTCCTGAGCTGCAGTGGAGTTAGGAAGAACACGACTTCAGAAAGGGTCGTCGCCTCTCCTCTTCCTCTGGGAAACTTGTCCCGCACTCTTAAGTCAGAGTTGGCATGCCGGTCCTGCTCAGTTTATTTAACAGTCATTGTCAGACTTAATTGACTTCCTTGTCGAATCTCATCTATCTACCACTTTGGGTGTACACACTTGCACATCTACACGAGGTTTGATAGGATTGCATTGACACCAGGTGACACCTCATCTTCCTCCAGGGCCTGATGGGTAATTCCCCCAAGAATCTCAGTTATCACTCACCCTTGAAATAAGCATGCCAGTTGTTGGGTGTAGTTGCCTGGTTACAGTTGCTATCCTTTGACTTCCTCCTTTTTTTCTCTCTGTCTATTTTTCCATTTTCTCCCTGTCTTCATACACCTCACGTCTGTGCTAGTCTAACGGCCCTCAAACTGCAACCTCATTTTCATTCTGGACTTAGAAAAGAAGTTGTGAAGGTTGTTTAGTCATTTGAGACTCTGCTCGCCTCCTCTTCTTACACCCCCACCTTTTCCTTTTCAGCCACCTGCCCTGCTGAATGTGATCTGTCATCTGCATATCTCCTTGCAGAGGCTTTTTTTTTTTATAACTAAAACCTTGCTGGTTGGTTGCCTGGACACAGACTCCCAGCATCCATCTTACATTATTTTCTTCAGGTGCTCCTGCTGACAGGGGTTGCCGCTTCATGACTCACTGATTAGCATCCTCTAAGAATCCCCCCCACCAGCCATCACACACCTTGTCTCCCCTTTGTGACAAAAATACTTCATCATATTCGGTTTTGACAAGGGTATACATACGTGTGTGCACACAGTGTAATTACAGCCAATGTGCTGTAACAGAAAGCAAAAAGCAATGTGCTTTCAGTTGGCAGGGCATCATTTTAACAAAAGAAAAGGCTAATTGCTTCTCATTAGTGGTCTGTGCTGAAATGAACGGACACTGACAGCAACAAAGTGAATTTTCTGTTTTCTCTGTCCAGGATAAAGCATGAGAATATAGTGGCTCTGGAGGACATCTATGAGAGCTCGAACCACCTGTACCTCATAATGCAGCTGTAAGTACGTCAACCCACCGCATTGTTTGTTTAGGTCAGCTTTTAGTGTCCCATTTGGCCTGTTATTTTGATAATGCATTATGATTATGCTTGAATGAGCTTCTGTAATGTCCTTGAGGCAATTTTGCTCTCACATGTTTGAGTGTATGCAGTGATGCATTAAAGAGAAATTAGTCTTTGTTTTACAGCAGTAATATATGCACACGTGGGCTAAATAATGCAACAGATTTTATAACGGAACAATAGAAAATATTCATGTTTCCAACGCTGAAGTCCAAAAGTAAATTAAGGAATAATTTGACATTTTGAAAAACATTTATTTGCTTTGTGTCTGTAGAGTGAATATGAAGCTGGAGTCAGAAGGCAATTACCTTTTTTTTTTACTACAGACTGAACACAGGGGAAATGGCTCCTCTGGCTCTGTGTGAATTTAATAAATCTGCTTCTGAACTTCACTAATTAGTTCAAATAACACAAAATTGTACTTTTAAAAAGTGGGGTTATTTGGCAGACTAATCCCAGTTTGCTAAAGCAAAAAAAAAGTAAATCTCTGAACTACCATTTTCCGGTCTCTCTACAGATGTTCAATAGGTTTTAGTCTGAACTTTGGCTGGGAAACTCAGAGACTGCTGCTCCAGCTCATTGCTTTGGATTCACTTTATTGGCATTTTCATTTTAGTCATTTGGAGACACTTTCATCCAAAGTGACATAGAAGGAAGGGACAAGCGAGCAACAAGTCTTAGTCAGGGTCAGGGACAAGTCAGGGAAGCAGAGTGCCATGAGTGTTTATAATGAAGCCAGTCTCTCTCTCTCTCTCTCTCTCTCTCTCTCTCTCTCTCTCTCTGTGTGTGTTCC
>OMLM01020325.1:213184-242076 GCA_900302695.1 Helostoma temminkii | reverse complement strand
CACACCCAATCTTCACACTACTGCCATCAGGGAAGAGGTTCAGGAGCATTCGGGCCCTCACAGCCAGACTGTTGAATAGTTTCTTCCCTCAAGCCATCAGGCTTCTCAACACACACAGAACAAACTGAACTGTGCACACACACACTCACACACATATACTGGATTTAAATTGAGCTGGACGAACTCACTCACACACACTTCTGATGCTGCTTATAATGTTTACATACTGTTTCTCTGCACAAAATCACTTTTTAACTTGCTGTTTTTGCACAAAATTGTACATCTCAGTTACTGGTTGCTGCTGTTTTGTGTTTTGTTTCTTCTGTCTGCACTTTTTTTTGTTCTAGCACTGTTTGCACCAGGTTGCACAGGATGCACTTTATGTGGCTAGGATAACTTAGCAGTCCTCAGCTCTATGTTCTGTCTTGTCACTGTTCTATGTAGCACCATGGTTCTGGAGAAACGTTGTCTCATTTCACTATGTACTGCGTCAGCTATATGTGGTTGGAATGACAATAAAGCTTCTTGAACTATATACATTATATGCTATAGATATACAATAATACTTTTTGTGAGAGAGTTTTCCATTTCCTTAGTTGCCATCTCTGTTTTCTCACAAAACTCTATATGGTTTAACCTTGTCTGTCTTGTTATCATTATAGCCATGTTTGAATTAGGCTCAGTCACTGGCTTACCCATTATTTACTCATAAGTGACTAGGGGCCAAACAGACTGATATCACTCTGTCCATGAGATATTTCATACAGCGGCCAGAGAGCTTTTGTTTTAGGTGATAATTATGTCAGCTCCCAGACCAACTGATGTATTATTTATTTTGCAGTAACACCCCGCTCCCTCTCCCTCAAACTGCTGGCCGAGATGTATGCCCCTCGAGTGGTCATTAATCTGATATCTGGCTGGCCTGGGCACGACCGCTATGATCCTGACCCAATCTCAGATCATAATCCAAGGAGGAAAGGGGCTGCAGGCCAGGATTTGGAGGCCCCAGTTATCTCTTGCTCTATAATTGATAGGTTTTAGGCGATTATATGCTTCACGTGATTACGATCTATAACAATGTATTGATTTGAGTGTACTTGGATCCTTACAGGCTGGTTTTTGCACCAGAGACCTAAGTCTCCTCTCCATCAACTAGTATTTGTCTGCTGTACATTTTTCTATTTCTTTGGAACAATTTTGGACTTTGAAATACAGAAGATAGGCAGGGATGCTGTGAAATATAATACATGCAAAAGCATGGACACATACAAGAAGTAATTTTCTTAAATAGGGTTATAACATTAATTGAGTCTTATGCCGGCCTTTTCTTCTTTATGGCATTTGGGTTTTCAGTATCTTGCTGGTTTGTAATAATAGAGGTTCCTTTCTGAAACTGTCTGGAAATCAGACATGACATTTCCCAAAGAGCATTGCTTGGCTGATTTTTAAGTAAGAAGACATTTATTGTTGTAGTTTAAGAACTGATATCATTTGATTGAAAGTGAAAGTTTGGTTTTTAAAAACCCAGGTTACATTTAGATAAAATGTAGCACAAGCTCAGAGTGAATTGTGATTGATCAGACTGATTATGTTATGAAGGTAATGAAAAAAGAAACATTGAGAAGTCCTATTATTATGTGAAGCCAGCTCTGCATCTTCCAATGCCAACCCCAGTTTGAAGTTAAAACATTACTTCTTACACTGTTTTTGTTAATAGTTTTCATTCATCCACTTTCTATTTACAAAATATTTATGTGAGATGCCAAGTGAGTGTCTGTGTCACAGTGAAGTTGAGACAGATTCTCTGTCTGATTTTGTCAAGACTGCCATGTTAACAAAAGGGATCTTAATCTTAAACATGAAAGATAGCTCAGGACATGTTCACCACAGGGTTTAGACTAAACAGCACTAGAAACACTGATTTTCTGTGTTATGACATCTTCTCTACACCTATTATAGAAGGCAGCCTTAAGGTGCTATCAGATGTATGACATTGTGGTCACATAATGATGATATGATTGTCCAGGAGGATTAATTATTTTAGGAGGATTCCATTGTCAAATATGTCATGTTTTCTCTTATTCTATCCATTTGACATTTAGACAATGTTCAGATCAAAATTCAGATCAAAAAACAGGAGAAAAGCTTGCAAAAATAACTACAGCAGTGCAATGGCATATTGATTTTGATCCTCCTCATTTACAGTCTGACAGATCTGCAGGTAACTATCACAAACACTCAACAATGACAAAAATGAGAAAATAAACATTATAGACTTATGCTGCAATCTCAGAAATGAATCACCCAGTTCTTCACATGATAATGGAAGTAGGAAACATAGTAGAGCATCCTTTTAATTTACACAGTTCCACTGATATGGTGGCACACATGCATCAGATCAGCCATTGTGCAGTAGTATTAAATGGTTGTGCATAACCATAATACTTCCTTTGTTCATGGTAATGCTGCAAAGAACATCACTATGTCTGACTTCCTCTCCCAAATTCCACCTCTTTAAGCAGCAAGCAACAGAAACAGGAAGAAGGGGAAGAAAAGCAGACAGAAGCACTTCAGCTCATTCCAGCATTATGGCACATTTCCATTTTTTGCCTGAATCTTAATCTGCATTGAGTGACTGCAGTCACCCTCTGGCAGTAATTAGGCATGGACTTTGGACAGCAACAGACGAGCTGGTCTAGCTCATCTTGAGAAGCAAATTACCTTTAGCTTATGGTAAGCAATATTCCGTGCCAGGCAGCTTTTACTGCTGATTAGCAATTAGCCTAAACTAGCAGCAGCTGAAGCACTAATGTTTAATTTGCTACTCTAATGATATACAGAGTTGTGGTGCAGGCAGGCGGGGATGGAAGGAGGCTTGAAAATGTATGGATTTCTACTTAATTCCTTCTCATTTACAACCTGACAAGCCTGCAGGTAGGAAAGGAAGGAAATTTCTTTGCGATTAGTCATGGCTCCTCCTTAAAGGAAAGGCAGCAGGAGAATGCTAAGAAGACAAGCACACACACACAAACACACACACACACACACACACAGTTACTGTCTAATTTCTAACTTCACAGCACATTCAGTAGCTCAATTATTCACATTGAAGTTTGAATAATAACATAATTTTCTCTGAGAGAAAATCACTGTTCACTGTGCATGTCTCTTCCTTCTGTTAGGAGAAGCAGTTGTTACTAAATGGATCCCTTACCCTTAGCAATAATAATGCTGTTATTATTTAGTATGTGACCTTGATAAAGATCAGAAGAAAATAGGAAATGACCTTAAGGGATGACTCTGGCAGAGGTGGTAGGGCAGTCATTTAAAGACCCTAAAGTTGTGGGTTCAATTCCCAGTATACCTTGTTCCTGGCCATGTGTAGAAGTGTCCCTGAACAGGACACTGTACCCCACACCCTTGGTGCAACAAAGGAGCAGCCTGTTGAGGATAATGTTTGAACAAATATTTGTGTTATAAATTACTTAATTATTTATTCAAGTGTTTGGAGTCTTGTGCTGAAGTAATTATGTTATCATGTATAAGGCTGTGGCTCTTTAGCCCCTAAAATACTGTTTATACTGCAGAGACTGCTTGTTTGCAAACACAAGCATGCTGTGTCAGAAGCTCCAGCAGCTCTCACTGGACTGTCATCATTTCCTGTGATTCCTGTTTAAACTATAACTTGCTAGTGGGCTGGTCTCAACAAACCAGGTGAACTGGGGAAATCTCTGGTGGGCTGTGTCTGGAACAGTGGCTTGTTAAAAAGTGCAATGGGTGCTATGGGAATAGCCCCTCTCCCCTCTGGGTTAGGGACCCCTCCTCTCTAATGAAGCTGGAGGATGGGGCTCATTATGTGCTGCTGCTGCTGCTTGTTCTTCTCTGGGCTTCAGCTTTACAGATTTACCTTCCACTGGCTGTAGTGTGGTGACTACAGTGTAAAACCAATCAATGGCAAACAATCTCAGGTCCTCAATTTTCATTCAGACTACTCCAAAATGATATGTTTCTGAGGGGAGTGATAGACAGAACTTGCTGGCCCTGAAAAAGCTGGAGGCAGTCTGCTGCTGATGAACATTTACACTCTAGTTAATGTGATGACCATAGTGATACTAGTCTAGTGGGTTAAAAAGCAGTAACAGTGGCAATCACCAACACCTTGGCTTCAAACCTGTTACAAATCCTTTTTCCTACTCATCCTTAAGCACAGAAAGATGCTAGACTACAGCATTTTCTTTTTTACAACTTTAAAAAAAATGCATATATCCATTCATAAGCCCTTTTTACACAGCCACACCCCCTTATTGGTGAGAAGGTCATCAACACATCTGTGTCTATTTACAATGACCAATACATGCTGCCATAAATCTCTACAGTGTGTGTTTCACACAGGTACAGGACCACCAGCACCCAGATATCAGTCGCATGACATATAATGTGAAGTATAACACGCACATCAGATATTCATTTGCCTTCAAAAATTTGTTTTTGGGATGAATTATGATGTACCTGCAACAAGACTTGAAAGCAACAGGCACTAAGATTTCGGTTTGCACAGTAAGACACATAATAAGAGGCTTCCAAGGTTTCCAAGCCAGGACTCCAAGACATTCGCCACTTCTGAAAAAAAAAAGCTCAAAAAAAGGATCAATAAGGGCTGATTCTTTTGATATTGAAACTGCAGTAGTCATTTAATGTTGCACTTCATGTTTAATTGGGAGGAAGCACTTGTAACATTAGTTGTGAGCTTGTTGAGCTATTTAAAGTAGTACTAGTAGTACTAGTATCCCTAGTATTAAAAATAATTTCCTTTGGTGGTTGACTGATTAAGACACACACACACACATAATATTGTCCCAGAGTTTTCATCTTCAGTGGAGAATGGCCAGCATGTGGTCAGTTGTGTATTATAGAACTGGAAAACAAAAAACCCAAGGTTTACAGTTGTAGTTGGAGAAAATAAATCCAATTTTTAATTTCAAATGATGAGCATACATCTGTGTGCTACACTCCCAGGTAATTTAAGTTTATATTTCTATTCCGATACACACTCTGCTGAGTGCTGAAGTACTGTTGTGTATGGTGCTGTTATAAGAGTTCAAAAGCAAGATATTTTTTCTCTTTCCCCTTTCAAAGTGCACAAACTTAACTTTTCCCCAACCTGTGCAGTGGGTTTGCCCAGGCTCGGGCGAGAGGTAGCATGGAGGAGGAACAGGGAACTCTCACTCATCTCCTCACACAAAAACACAGGAAAAGACTGACAGGCAACTGGTTCAAAGCTCCCTTTCCTCTCTCCTTTCCTCTGGTGCAGAATTTCAATGCTCTGTTTTTGTCCACCTCCCCACCCCTCCCTCCACAAAGACTGTTTTCCAGTGATATTCTGTCAGCCCCTCAAAACCCCACCAGCTCCCCCACGGTCACTGATGAATTGAGAAACATCAAAACTGTGGCAACACTGTGCTCTCAGAATTGCATGCACTGAGCACTGGCATTATATTTTCCTTTATTACACAAATAGGTAAGTCAGTATAACTTGCATTGTGTTTAGATTTATGCTATTACAAATTTATCACAACTGCATCCTTAGTTAGTTTAGTCGCTTAATTCCCACCTTTCTGTACATAAAGTAGCAAACTAGATGCACTTTGGACAGTTACAGACATAAAATGCTATGTGCTGATGCTTCACAATATATAATTGGAGATATTTAGGACTGCTTTCACACCTACAGGCTTTAGTTCATTTAATCAAACTCAAGTTCATTTTCCCTCTTGGCACAGTTTGTTTCATCTGGTATGAACACAGAGGTGAACAAGAGGTGGTCTCAATCTGAATCAATCATTTATGGATTTCCAAAATAGGACCAAAAGCTACACTTTATGGACAAAAGTATTTGGCTGCCTAACCATTACACCACATATACTACACTACTATGGAGTTGGTCCCCCTTTTGAACCTATAACAACTTCCACTCTTGGAAGGATTTTCACCAGATTTTTGTGAGCATTTATGCCCCTTCATTCTGTAGATCATTTATGAGGTCAGGCACTGATAGACGAGAAGGCCTCGTTCACAATCTCTTTTCCAGTTCCTCCCAAAGGTGATCAATGGGGTTGAGGTTAGGGCTCTGTGGGGGCCAGTCAAGCTCTTCCACACTGAACTCATAAATCATATCTGTCATATTCTGAACTAAAATGCAATGTTTCAGTAGAATCTAAAAGATCTGCAGATAAAGTACATAAATGTGTCTCTGATTTTGGAGACATGTCTCTGATTCACTTCAACAAAATCAATCAAGTACTGTATATGCATTAACAGTAAATTTCTGGATCCTGCCAATTGCATGCCATGCATTTGAGAAGACAGATCTGCAACGTCACTTTGTTACTTAGCTTTAGGTGAAAAAGTGAGGAACACCTCGGCCTCGAGAGACAGAGAAAAGGGAACCTTGCTAGAGGTCAGACAATGGAGCAGAGCAGCTATGGAGCTGTAACTACGGATGAAATGCCTGTAAAAATTAGCAAACCCTAGAAAATGTAATTGTTACCTGGTTTCGGATTTGCTCTTTTCAGGGTTCATCCTAATGTTTTTGGGGGAGATGATGAAGCAGAAGAAGGGTGTAATAGAGGTACCCCCTGGGGGACTTGGTACCTGGGAGAAGATCTACAGAGAAGTCATGGGGTCATAAATTTATTGAAAACTTCCCGAAGATCATGATATTAAGGTGGAACAGAATCAAGGCTAGGATACTTCTCATAAGGAGTAGTTACAGGTGGTACCTCACTAGGTGCTGATGTAAGACATGAGCTAGAGCACTGAGGATGCCCACTCTATCTGATGTTGGTGTTTATAAAGATTATAAAGGGAACCCCAGGATGACATGTAATCGGGGACACTCACTGATGAGAAAAACAATGTTTTCTCTGTGGTTACCTGAGGCCCTGATAAAACACATCAAAGAGAGCATTCCACTTACTGTGGGCCACTATAGTGTGGAAATCCACCACATATTCAGTCACACTGCAGAAGACCTGGGCAACACAAACAGCGTGAGGGTTGTGTTTAAATGGAACAGAGAAGACCTTCTTCATAGCGTTGGTGAAGGATTTCACTGAGTCAAATACCTCACACTGTTGGTCCTACTCCCCCATCCCAGTTGAGCCAGACCTGATACAGGGAAGATATAGGCAAATCAGGATTCTTCCGTGAAGAGGGTTGGAGATAAAAAATGAGCACTGAGTGATAAATGGGGCAAACCTCTGGAGGTGGAAGTTGTGGCTCATGGACAGCGCTGTCTTGGGAACAGACTGCTGTCGATCCAGAAAATTGTAATGCAATTAAAATTGCAATTACTATTCAGTTGACCAAATAATACCAAATATTCATGTGATATCATTCATCACACGTGACTTTGAATCTTGGAATCCTTGCATGGTGTATTCAACATTTACTTTAGTAATTTTCTTGTTCAGAGATATGTAGCAAATTGTAAACCTTTAGTTTTCAGTGGGGAAATGGATTGAATTGTGTTGGAATAAAGTGATCAAATTGTGTTGAAATAACATAATAATTAAGATCAATTTACTTTATTGAAACAGAATTCAATACCTGGATCAACTCAGAGCAATTGTGTTGACTGAGCACAAATAGTATGTGTTAAATTAACACAATTTAGTCACATATTTATCAAATCAATTAGTGCAGTGCCTCCTAGAAATTTCCTCAAATGCAAGTGATAAACAATCAGCAAGAGGACGACCAACCCACCTAGGCTTAGATACAGTCTGTGGTCTACACACACACACACACACACACACACACACACACACACACACACACACCAGCAAATACACCTGGAATTGCATCATTTGTCTTGCCTTCTTCAGTGGCAGTGAGTGAATAGCCCACCTTGAAAGGTGATGCTGCATGAATGATGCATCATTGGATTTATTTAGTAAAGTGTTACATAACTAAAGCTGAGGTTCTAGTGGACTATGTCTCACTTTGCCCTCCACACTGTAATCAGCCAGGTGCAGTCTACCTGCTCACAACAGCATATTAGCAGTAGGAGCAGTGGGCAATAATAACCAATTTCTATGTTTTTATTATTTTAAACCCTAAACTTATTTTTAAACCATATTCTAAAAGTTGGGATATTTATGTGTATTGTTGAATTCTTTTCAGCTGTTTGCATTAAATAAACTCTCAGGTAAGTGTATTCATAATATTAAAAATTTTGTACAGCATATGCCTTGTAGTTTTATGTTATTTTCTGCTATTGTTGTTGTCTACAGATACTTGAATGAATACAATTAAGATTAATATGGTTAACTGATGATTTACAAGGTAAATCTACCATCACAAAAACAACTAATTATATTGATATTACCATATCATCATGTGCAAAAAAAAAAATCACATAACACAGACTATATTGAATTAGAAGCTTAATCACTCAAGAAAAACTGTGGTGTGCAATTGACACTGTGTTCTGCCATTATAAAACATAAACATACAGTATTGCACACCCTTTCTCTCTCAGGAGTGGCTGGCCTACCAAAATTACTCCAAGAGCACAAGGACAACTCATCCAGGAGGTCATAAAACAACTGCTGACAAAAAAGAACACAAAGTTTTGTCTGACATTTGCCAAAAAAACATCTTGATTATCCCCAAGATCTTTGGCCAAATATTCTGTGGATTGATGAGACTCAGCTTTTTGGAAGGTGTGTGCCCCACTACATCTAGCATGATATAGCATTTGCTAAAAAGAAAAACAGTCAAGCATGATGGTGTTAGTGTGATGACCGGGCGCCACATTAAATGTTGCTGCTTTTAAGGCCATCTTCTCCACACATTATCAGCAGCGTCTGAACCTCTGCTGTCTGCTGAGAGGATTATGGAGCAAGAAGGAATGTCCGAGGGCACACACGTGTACACAAGGCCATCTTCCATGAAAGTCTTTTATTGAGCATACACACAGACTTTTTTCTGTTAGTGACTGGATGCTGAGGCTAATGAATTCTTGAAGCAAAATACATACAATTCTATTCAGTTTATGTATATAGTGTCAAATCACAACAAAAGTCACCCCAAAGTCCTTTTATTGTAACTTTAACTGTAGTTTCTTTAACAGGAGAAAATACAGCAGAATCAGGTTGTGATGATTGAGGCTGGTTTCTGTACCCAAGCCTGAGTATTGAGAGAGAATTGATAGAGAATAAGTTACAGTGACAAGCAAAAAACAAAAACCACCTGTGGTCACACACTTTTTTTTGTATTCCTTAACATTCATTCATCAAGTCCTGTTTTAGGCAAATCCAAAATCCAAAAGTCCAGAGTAATACCGAGACATATCCAATTCCCAAAGAAACCAGATCAGAGTCCAAATCAAGAGAAAACAAAGTCACTGAGGTAGTCAATAAGCTCATCGTGGCAAGTAACCAGGGGTGGATGAAATTCGCCCTGAGTACCTTAAGTCTCTGGATGTTGTGGGGCTATCTTGGTTAACACGCCTTTGCAACATCACGTGGAGATCGGGGACAGTACCTCTGGACTGGCAGACCAGGTGGTGGTTCCTCTTTTCAAGAAGGGGGACCGGAGGGTGTGTTCCAGCTATAGGGGGATCACACTCCTCAGCCTAGTGTCTATACCAGGGTGCTGGAGAGGAGAATTAGGCCGCTTGTCAAACCTCAGATCCAGGAGGAACAATGCGGTTTCCGTCCTGGCGGTGGAACACTGGACCGGATCTATATTCTTGCTAGGGTGCTCAAGGGTTCATGGGAGTTCGCCCATCCAGTCCACACGCGCTTTGTGGACTTGGAGAGGGCGTTTGACTGTGTCCCCCGTGGCATCCTGGGGGAGGTGCTCGGGGAATATGGGATTCTCTGACCCTCTGTTAAGGCAGTCCGGTCGTCGACCGGAGCAGGAGCTTGGTTCGCATTGCCGGCATTAAGTCAGGCTTGTTCCCGGTGCATGTTGGACTGCGACAGGGCTGCCCTTTGTCACCGGTTATGTTCATTATTTTTATGGACAGGATTTCTAGGCGCAGCCAGGAGAACCCTTAGCTCAGTCACCTAGGAGGAGCTCGGAATAGAGCTGCTGCTCCTCTGCATCGAGAGGAGCCAGCTGAGCTGGCTTGGGCATCTATTTCGGATGCCTCTGGGACGCCTCAGGAGGGGAGGTTTTCCGGACATGTCCCACTTGGCGGAGGCCCCGGGGAAGACCCAGGACACGTTGGAGGGACTATGTCTCTCGGCTGGCCTGGGAACACCTCGGTGTTTCCCCGGAAGAGCTGGAGGAGGTGTATAAGGAGAGGGAAGTCTGGACATCTCTGTTTAGGCTGCTGCCCCCACGACCTGGCCGCGGATAAGTGGAAGAAAATGATGATGATGATGATGATGATATTTTCCCTATCAGTCTTGTAACACCCACTTCTGGGTTCTAATGATTACTTGGCTATATTTATATTATATATATTACTTTTATTACGTGTGGTGCTTGCATATATAACAGTTATTAAATAGTTGAAATGGATTTTTATTTTACAGACAAATAGGCTGTTTATTAGATTTTCTTTAGCCCAAAACTTGCATTTGGTGAAATACTGAGAAGGAAGAATTAACATTTGTTAGGCAGGGGAAGGATACATTACTGCAAATTATATCTGTTATTGTTTTAAAAAAGTCATAAACTCTCTCATAAATAGAGTTAAATTTCTCTCTGCTGGTGACCAAACTTTTAACGTTTACTTTTGAGGCTGCTCTCTCATGGCCAGTACGATGACTTGGTCCAATAAATCCTGACACACACCAAAGGTTTATTGACGCTGCTGCACACGACCCTGTTATCAGAGTAGGACCACAGCAGCAGGGCGCTTACTCTAACGACCAGCACAGGCACGACCCCACGTACACCCTCATTAAAGCAGACAGTCTGTCAGGGTCTCAGTCACTTCACGCAGATGTGCACTCTCACTTTCTTTCTGTTCATTTTATTGTCTTAAATCTGTTCATCAGTCACCTGCGCTCCTTCACAGCAGGGTGCAGCTGCGAAAGGCGACATTACCACCACAACCAGCTGCATCAGTGTCTGTTCTGATGACACAGAGGTGGTGGTTTTTCCAGGACACATGTGCATGTGGTTGTGAGCAGCAGGAAGCATTAATGCAGATTTTATGCTCCTCTCTTCACTCCATCACCTCTCTCCCTAATTCTCTGTTTCTGGGTCCATTAGTTAGGTTGATGGATTACGGGGCTATTGGGAAACAACAAATCCACTTTCCTGTTGATTTTCTGATCCAGTTCCGAGTGTGTCTCTTCCAGTTTGATCTGAGACACTAGATAAGCCATGAATCACACACATATAGCATGATATAATGTGTTGTGTTGCCAGAGTTCTGACTGGAATAAAAAAAATAAAATAAAATAAAGACCACACCTACAGAGAAGATCCACAAAGTGTGACCTTTTTAGAATCCACAAGTAAAATACCCACAATATTCATTTAAAAAGCATTTTAAAAATTACATTACTGGTAACCATTATAAGTATCAATTTTGATAAATTACTGGACATTTTTAAGTAAATATAGTGATTAATAATCCCAAAGATTTATTGACACAAGATGCCAGTGGTGAAAATCCTAAAAGAGGTGGCCAAAGATAATACATCCAGCTTTACTTTTCATCCAGTCTTGCAGCAGCTTTTACAGTTACTCTCTCTGTTGTTATGTAGTTTTTCCTTTTTTGTCTTTTTTCTTCCAAGTTTTTAGTTAAGCAAAGTAACTAGTTTAGGGCGGTCGTGCAACGGACTGGCAACCTGTCCAGGGTGTACCCTGCCTCTGGCCCGTATGATACCTGGGCTGGGTTCAGAAAATGGATAGATGGATGGAACTAGTTTAAGGAATTAACTTCTGTCGTCTCAAATCATGCAGGTTGACAGTGTTTTTATTTTTGTTTTTGCCTTGAAAAAACATTTTCACTCTGGGATCATAATCTTGGCTTGTCATCTCAATTTTAGCTTTGTATTAAAAAAACTCTTGTCAGAATTTTAACAGAATTTTTTTCACAATTTGGAATTTTTATAAATAATTATTTTTAATTAAAATTAAATAAAAACACACATTATACATATAACTTTGATCCAGGTGCTAAATATTTTTGTGTACTTCTACTTCAGATTAAAGTAACAGTAACAGCAGTAACTAATGTTCACTTCATCCTGGATTATACTCTTTGGACTATTAATCCTGAATCCTTCTGATCTCTTATCAAGTGGAAAACAAATGTAACACACACTACATTGTGTGGGTGTATCCACCTTTCATTTGCATAGTATTTCAGTCTTGGTGTGAACAGCTGAAGCTACATTTATTTCTTAAACTCCTGAGTGGAGTGTCAAACGAGGTCAAACATCTCAGAGCCGTTATTCAAATGAGTTTGATTTAGCTTTTCCTGCCTCCTCACTTACCGAGCACTCTGCCCAACACCAGAGACCTGATGGCGTTGAATTCTCCGTCGGACGTCAGGTTGAAATCTTCTCTGGCATTTTGGTCAATCTGAAAGAGGAGTGTCAATTTCTACATTAATATCCCCCTTAAAAGTGACTGAAAAGTTCCAGTGTAATGTGAACTTTTCTAACCTTAATGGCTGTGCAGGAAAAGTAAAAATTAGATACATGCACCTTATGGGGACCAGAATTTGCCCAATTTCATGTAAATAACTTATAAATAGTTGTTGAAGTATGTTTCTCCAGAGTAAAGTGTCACCTTAAGCCTTCACAGTACGCTACTGAAGATGAAACGATTCTCTGATGGAAACAGATACGATGAGCTGCACCTCATATTTCACTGGAGCCTCACAACGCGGTGAATCAGCAGCCTGCATCCACGCGAGACGAGGTCACCTTGTTATTTATCTCACTGTGGTGATAATTACACACAGGCTGCTGGACGATGGTTAGATTGTGTTTACCTCATATATCATCGGAGGCTGTTAAGATAAGACACTAAGTAGATCCAGACACGATTAAGACGCTTTATATTTAATCTGTGGGTGCTTTAATGTGAAGTTTGTCCCTGCTGCCCTGCCGTAGCTGCATCCAGGACAGCAGCTGCAGCTTCACCTAAAAGCAAAGTGCTGACTGCGGTTTTCTTATGGTCGTTACAGCCTGTTTTATCCTGTTTGCCGTGGTGGTAGGTGCCTCATTCAGAAAACATTCATGCTAAGCAGCTTCACACCTCGTGTGGCTTCATGGTGAAAGCAGCATGTCAGCAACACATCAGCAGCAGCTGCTGTTTCGCAACAGCTGCAGTCCCACATTACAACACATGAACTTTGTGTTTGTGTGTAATATGAAGAACTGTCTCCTAAAAATGACGCTCCTGCGCAACTAAACTAAACTGCAGCTACGATCACATTTTTACACCAAGTGTAGCCAGAATTAAATTGTGATGAGATGTATGAATGTTTATTATCTGTTGCAAGGAGGAGGTTGGTGTGGAAGGAGACCGGGTCCAGAGTCCTGTGAAGGTGGTTTAGTCAAGAAGAACGCCTCGGTTGGAGTTAAAGTTAGTTAGTTGTTATTGTCGTGTGCAGTACACTTAACGTGGATGAAAACAAAAAGGATGTAAATAATTGTCAAGCATGGCGAAGGCGAAGATTTCAAACCAACTCCAAACAACAAAATGTTCCTTATTAAGAAACAAAGGGCCCACGGGATCCTATCTAATCTGCCTGGATGTGCCCCACATTGAATAGAAGGAATAAAAATCTGCTTACGGTGTCTGCTATTGTAGAAATGATCTCACCTGCACAGACACAGAGTCCGTCAGTCTCCTGATGGTGACAGTGTGCAGCTGTCCGTTGGCCAGGCTCCTCACACTGCTCCTCAACGTCTCAGCTTCTCTGCTGCTGTCCAGCTTGTATCTCACCTCCAGCTCATCTTCACACACACACAGACACACACAGCACTCATCAAATCATGTTACTTAGAATTTTTCCCCTCACAGCATAATTAAACCATCAGATAGAAACGTTTTCAAGATCACTGCTACTGTATAACATTACCTTGTCCTGCTCTAGAATCAAAAACTGGAATATTTTAAGAAGCAGCTGCTGTATTAGATTTTCTACATCAAAAGGATAAGCACAAGTCTAATTAAATCTTTGTGTTAATATTGATTCAAAATAGAATAAATATTCAGTTCATCAAATCTCAACATCGCAATTAAATTTCTTCTGCAGAGAATGTGAGAGGATTATTGGAGGGAGACTTCCAGGTACCTGCAGAGGGGCTAAGGAGGTGCAACTGTACGCTTACGAAAAAATATATACTGAAAGTTTATTTCTTCAAGTATACTTAAGTAATGTTCACATGTTTACGTCTAGTATACCCTTGATAAGTAAGCAAAAGTAAACTGAAAGTATACTTGATTATTTTTTAGGTTAAAAGAAGAATACTAATAGTACACTTGAATATACTTCTTCTTCATAAGGGCAGACACGAGCTTGAATAAATGAGTCCTCAGGACAAACAAAAGAAAGTCGTCAGGGATTTAATTCACCTGACTCCATGGTCAACACGAATCCCTAATGCTCCTCTGTCCATCAGCTTCTCTGTCTCATTAACACCAGAAAAAAATCCATTTACAGCTAATCTAGCAGCAAAGTGCCAGTTTTGTTAGACTGCTGGATGCTAAAAATGTAATTTTAAAGTCAAAGTGCCTCCTACTACTCTTAAAAGCTAAAGTCCTGATGAAATTATTTGATTTTAAAGTTTATAGAGCACATTAGCAAGTTTTCTGCTGTTTTATTCTGGCGTCCATCGACCTGTCAGCCATTAGCAGCACAGCAAACCTTTATAAGAACAGAGGTAAAACATTAACGGCCAGCTTGTCTGCACGGATCAAAACACAGCGGTGGCGCGGAGGTGAAGCCACAGGGAGGAAAGGTAAAGCTGCAGTGCAGAGGATGAGGATGGAGAGAGGAAGGAAGACACATGAAGGTTTGAAAACTGGACGAAAAGCAGAGGAGAGAAAAGAGAGAAAATGTCTCAAGACAAAAGGAAGAAATTAGAACCAAGGAGAAACAGGATGTACATTATTTAAGGTGAGGAAAGAGGAGAGATGAGCACAACGCTGCAGATAGTAAATCATTAAAAAAAAGCATTTAAATGAATAAAAGATACCAAGGCAAAAGAAAATATGAGAAAAGAAACTAAGACAACCCTTTCAAAATAAAAGCCCTGTGTCCTCCTCACCATGCTTGTTGATGACCACGGCCAGATACTCTCTGTAGTAGGAGCTGACGAGGAGCAGCAGAGCTGGACTCTGGCTCGTCCTGAAGCTCAGGGAGATGTTCTCTCCTCTCAGGGTCGTGTCAGAGTAGATGGACGACGGCAGAGCGCTGCTGTTCCTGATCGACTCGTACGGCTCCTTGAAGGTGTAGCTGACCGATGTCCCAGACCTGAAGCTGGCCGACACCTCTGGACGAAGAGAGGATTTATGGCACAATGACACTTTCCCAAATCATATTTGTGGTAATGCAAACAATACCGTTAAGGGGATTGTTGGATTTACCAGTTAAAAATGTTTTTTGTAATTTAAAACAGGTTCAAAATGTAAAATTCTGAAATATTCTGGCAACCACAGCTGCCAGTTGTTTTTTTACAGTGCACCAACCAGCATGCTGAAACTCAATTTATAATTAGTTACCTCACAATTTTCCATTTACTTCTTCATTTTATCATTAATGATGTCATAAGACAGACCAAGTGTATGTGTGTGTGTGTGTGTGTGTGTGTGTGTGTGTGAGATATTGATTTGTTTAAGCTTTAAAATCTAAATGTAGTAAGGTTGATGAGATCTTGCATTTAATAATTAAAGCAACATAATAATATTATTTGACATATTTTACAATTATAATATTAATAAATAACATTTAGCATCACCACTGGTCATATCTGCTGGACAAATGAATGAAAATAAAATGTGCCTCAGTGATCTGAAAGATCTTTCTTTAAATAGATAAAAATAGAAAAAAAAAGTTGTGTAAAATCTGTATAGATGTTCAACTACAAGCTGACACCTTGTCTGGTGAGATACAGAAGGCAGCTGAAATAAATGTAAAGCAGAAGGCATGAAATGACACTGTGCAGCAACTGTGAAGCGGCTCGACAGGTCTCCTGGAGAGAGGTCAAGGCACGTGGCATCCCTGTAGTATACTTCATCCAGAAATCTGTCCTCGAATATCAAAACCTTTACCAACTTTAGACTTTCCTGAGCAAAGTTTGAAAGCTGGTGGAGTCACTAACTTCACCAGTTACAGGAACACTTATTGTGTTGGTGTGTGTTTACCTGTATGGCAGAAAACTCCAGTGTGTGCTGACAGGCTGCAGTCACAGTGGAAGCCGTTGGTTCTCTCCACACAGCGGCCCTGGTTCTGGCAGAGCGAGCCGTAGCTGCTGCAGTGACCTGGACAGCCGGGTCGAACCCCAGGTGTGATCTTTGCCCTCTCCTCCAGGTCCAGGGTGACGCCGTTCAGCTGCAGAGAACGAATACATCCCCGAAAGCCTTTCTGCCGAGACGCTGTACCTCCTGCCGACATAAAAATCACTGCTAATGAACCAAACTCATGGACTCGAGGAGGAATGTACCAGCACACACTCCCCTTCTTGTCCCAGGCCATTCCCTCTGCTTTTGTGTGTGTTGACAAGGCTGTATGTTTGCTTTCTCTTGTTTGTCTCTGGAGCAGATCCACATGTTGATTCTGCTCCCTCAGAAACTGTCAACTGTCGACTTCTTATGCAATGAAACGAAAAAGCTGAGGGTGAAAATGGGGCCGTCAGGCTGCTCGCCGGTTTAAAGGAAGCTGAAGACCAACAGGCGACTTGCCTCACGGAAATACTCTAAGTAGTGGCAGTCTGTATCTGTCATTTAATGAGGTAAAACAGAAGATGGCCCAGGACTGTAGTCAGCACAGATGTATTTAGACAGCTGGATACAGAGTCATCTCCCAGGGGAATGCAAAAGTGCAAATTGAGTGCACCAGTTACTAGGTAACCAAAACATTTACAGGAAGTGATTAGAAAACAGTAGCAGTGGCTGTTTTTTCAAGGAGCAGGTATCATGTATTTGTCTGTAAATCAGCTGTGGATTTATTTCTGCTGATAATGTTATGAAAATAGAAAACATGTTTCTGCTTTTCAAACACACCTGTTGAGCCTAGAAATGTCAAAGAAATTAAAGGAATAAAAAAAAATTAAGCCTTTTCTGTTTATGTCCCAGGATGTTTTTAAAATAGTGTTGTACAGTTCAGAATACTTGGACACATCCCTCCAAAATTAGCTTTACCTCCATTTATTCTGCTTTTCTGCTGACATGTCTGCACAGACAGTCAGATTCTCAGCTGACGTCTCAGAGCTCTGCGCACAAGTTGAACATAATTTAACTTTGGCAGACGCTGCTTCGTGTCTGTTTAGCTCAGCAGAACGCTGATGCACCCTGCAAGCACTTTATTTTATTTAATTTGTGGGTTTTTAGTGCAGCTCTGTGGCCATTGCAAATTGACTAACATTGCAGGACCAAATCAACACAAAATATCAAATGTGTATGTTGTCAAAGTGGGATTAACAAAACCACTCCACAGCGACACTCTCTGTTCTTTCGATGTAGTGGTGTAGTGCAATTTTGGTGCGATAAAACCTCATCAGAAGCCTTTTATTGCAGAAGCAGTGCAATTATATATAGCCTGGCACAGCTGCACACACAGGAACTCAGTAAAAGATTTTACGTTAACCCAGTTTACATCTTAGTTTACCACATAATAATTGTTGATGATTAAAATTGCCTTACATCATTAATGTCTCCAAACATACATTCTGACTCAGCTTTATAAAAACAACCATCCTCTTTGGTAAATAACACCTGAGGGCACTGATATAAGCACATTTACTGCCTCTTGCACATCAAGTGCTTCATCTAGAAATAATCCAAAGTTGAACCCTCTTAAGATAAAATCGCCATGAGCTGTATGTTTCGAGTCTACCGGTGTTTATTGCCGTTTGTTGCTGCTGCTGCTCTTTTGTTGCCTGTTGTTCTTTTTCTTTCTATGTCCCACTCACCTCAGCTGGTTGAGGCAGATGGCCGCTCACCTGGAGCTTGGTTCTGCTGGAGAGTGAAGGACAATCTTAATGCTTCAGCACACCAAGTCTGGGGAAGGTCCTTTTCTATCTCAACATGACTGTGCCCCATTGCACAAAGGAAGGACTATAAAGACATGTTTTGATGAGTACAGTGTGAAAGAATGTGACTCAATCTCTGGAACAGAGATTGTGAGCCGGCGCCTTCTCGTTTAACATCAGTGCCTGACCTCATAAATGCTCTAATGAATGAATGGACACAAATTCCCACAGAAACACTTCAACATTTTGTGGGAAGCCTTTCAAGAGTGGACGCTTTACAACTGACAAGGGGAACCAACTCTAATCTGATTATTGTGGTGTATGTGGTGCAATGGTCAGGTGGCCGAATCCATTTGTCCATATAGTGTAGCTCATAACAAAACAAAATTAGCTTGACTGTAAATAAATCATGCCTTACAGCATCTACTGGAACCTTGAGTTTTCAAAAGCGGTTTTCATGAAACCCCTGAAGTTTTTTCTTAAAGTTTAATTACACTACTCAACAAAGCTGCACCCTGAAAACTTTTTAAAGGACTTCATATGTTTAATGTCAGTGAAGTTTATATCATGACATTTAGTTTTAATTACTTCAAGTTTGATCAGAGAAAAACAAAGAAAACTGTACTGTACACACTTCACAGTAGATACAGTACTCACAGCCCTCAGCTGCTTTTGTCATGAGACGTGGACAACCAGAAACACTGATTCAAACCTTTTGCGCTTGAATTTGGCAACAAAGCACCATGCCATAGTTGCCAAATTGATTTAATATTGGAAAATGACCTGTTCAAACAACGTGTGATCTGCACTGTCAGCATACACAACATTTTCAGCTTCTTAACTGGATGTTTCTCCACAAAATTGACCTTTAGAGTAGTTGATTGTCTTCTGTCTTTACATAAGCTGTTTTCAGACATACTCTGCAACCTTAAACTTATCTGGACATTACCCAGAGGAGCTGTATGTGAGAACGCAAATGCAGTTTGACTAAACATTAAATGGATTTCAAACTACCCGTGAATGGAGGATGCAACTATGTGTCCAAAAATGTAATTTCTCAAATCAAGAAAAATTACAACTTTTTAATCAATGTTCCACCGAGCAACCATGTTTTGATCTGGTTTTTAATTCTTCCAATACACCCACGGTGTTGACAGTCTACTTCCTGTCTCCTGCAAACACCATCATCATAAATCAACACCGGATCAGACATTTATTAAACACAGTTTCAAATATTTTGTATGATTCAAGTGATGAAAACCAATAGGACATTTTACAATGAGCACTGGATGTTTGAAATAACAACATTTATTTTACTGCTAAACTATACGGGAAACATTCATTAACCATTAGTGTCAAATACATAATTATAGCAGGGTTAGATCACTGAGGGCAACTATGTTTGATCAAAGTCACCAAAGAGATCTAGGAAAATGTTAATAGGGAACAAACTCTCCACACATCGAGCTCCAAAAAGGATTACAGTCTCTCAACCTTACCACTCCAAGAATCCACTGTGATATGAAGGATTAGTGATGATGATGAAATCAAATGATACCTCAACACAGCAGCTATGTAACTAAACAGTTTCATCCCACACCTGAGGCGACTACAACAAAAAGCTAAATCATATCCGTCTACACAGATTACCAGCTAATGCAGCTAATACTAGTTCTCGAAATCCTCATACAGGAGGGTGTGATACAGCAGTAGCAGGCAGAGGAGAATAAAGCCAGTCGACAGCAATGCGGCACAAATACTCAAAAGCTTAACAATACCAACAAGGCAAAAGAGATTATAAACTTCACAAAAGAAGTCGTTTCTACATCCATCACTGAGCTCACTCAAAATTGCTGCATGTGGCTGTTTCTTGTACCTAAAACACAGACAGCAATGTAGAAAGAATGAACACTGCTGAAGATTATGAGCCCATGCAAGGAAATAACATGGCTTATTAATACAAACAATGGAATTCGTTCCTTCGAAAAGAATGGCAGGATAATGGCTCATAATACAGAGCACATTGAAATATGGCTTATGTATTTATAAAGGCCAACACAGCGGCTTATAATTTAAGCAATGGAACAGTTTGCCCTACAAATTAAGATAATCCATGCATGGAGAGTTTATGAATACAAACAAGCCAATGCTGAGGCTTGTGAATTCAAACATCTCAATATTTTGTCCAACACAGTGTCCTGAATGTCTCTGATCATGAATAAAAACACTGCTAACACTACCAGTCAGAAGTCTGGACACACCTTCTCCTTAAGTGTTTTTCTTGTCAACATTGTACATTAATGCTGAAGACATTGAAACTGAAACACTGAAAAATGTATTGACAGAATATAACCTAGAATATGTTGTATATATTATTATTTTGTACTATATTCTAGATTGTCCATAGCTTCATTTAGTTTTGGCAGACTCATGGCATTCTCACGTCAGATTCAAGAGGTGGTCACCTGGAATGGTTTTCAGTCGACTGACTGGTAATGAATGAAACTGTGACATTATTGGCTATTTAACGTGCTTTTTACCAGTGGTTCCCAACCCTGGTCCTCAGGGTAACCTGTCCTGCTTGTTTTCCAACTGTCCCTGTCCTACCTACTGCTCATTGATTTGATCCGATGTGTTCGGCCAAGCAGAGCAGGATGCCTTGAGAAGCAGGGTTGAGAACCACTGCTTCAGACTGTCTTGTGCAGAGGAAGGGTGGATACAGAGTCACTAGCCATATTAGTGCTACTACAGCTACTGGAAAATCTACATTATGGCAAGAAGTGCTCAGTTAAGTAAAGAGAAAAGAAAGTCCAATCCAAGAAGGAGAGTGATGGAGTGCTGCATCAGATGACTTGGCCCCCACTATCATATGATTTCATCCAATTGAGATGGTCTGGGATGAGTTGGATCGGAGAGTGAAGGACAAGCAGACAACAAGTCCTCAACACGTCTGGAAACTCCTTTAAGAGTGTGCAAAACTGTCATCAAAGCAAATGGCGGCTACTTTGAAGAATCAAAAATGTAACACATATTCTGGGTTGTTTAACACTGTTTTGTTTGCTACTTAATTCCATATGTATTCTTTCATAGCTTGAGTGTCTTTAGTAAAATAATAAAAATAAAGACACTGAAGGAGAACGTATGTCCAAACTTTTGATTGGTTTTTAAAACATAAACTAACTCATTTAAAGCAACTGAATTTCAGAAAACAAATTCAGTAAACTCAAAATATTAAGCTATAAGACTCAAATCTTTAAGGCTTCACGTGGGCAAGTTTTACATTTCTCAGCTTAGAGACTTTAAAATGTAATTTTGTACCAAAAATCTGTACAAAGACAACAATGTGAGCTGCTCTTTATCATGATTTGATATGCATTAAAAACACAGAAGTTTCCATCATTAATGACTTTTTCAAACTACAAAAAACAGCGTTTTAACATTGGAGAATGCTCAGCAGGATATTCGTTCAACCCATTTCAAGTCAATACATCTCAAGTCAGCACAATTTATAAGTTGAAAATGTTCTGAAAATGAAAACTAGACATTATCTTACACTATGTACAACTATTTTCAGAGTATTAACTGTGGAAGCGCAGTATATGGAATGCTAGAAGTATTTCTACTTTATGCCCGGTTAGACTCAGTTGCATTTCATGGCAAGTGTTTCACAGTTTAGCCTAATTTATGGAAAAGCTACACATATTAATAACTTTGCAAATAAAAATGTTGCAGGATCTGGGTTAATGTTGTCATAGCTATTATTTCCAGACAGTCCAGTCTGGGATTTATACCAGAACAACCCCATTCATTAGGCCAGTGCACTCTGCTGGTAAATATATGGATGTTTTGTGATGGTGGCAACCTGCCTGCTATTGAGAGCTGATTATCAGCTAAACACACACAGCCAATCAATATTTATCTCACTTTCTCTGCTGCTGGACTTGTCCAATCTCATCAGTGCTTGTTGTTTTCCCTCCACAGTGACATGCTCACTATTTGCAGAATGATAAAATGGGTAAGTGATGGATTATCTTTATTCCTTCTCCTGCTGATGTAAAGACTTTGAAGAGAAGTTCATTAACAGAGATGCATTATGATGCATTATTGATGGATCTTGTATTAACTTTCTACATGTGGACTTTTTTCATTTTTCTTTTCAGCATAACCCCACCTATGTGATGGTGTAGTTGCTTTTTCATTTTGACAAATTGTATTAACACATTCGACCTCAAAAACACAAGACACATAAAATCTATTGTTGTTTTAGTTGCTGTTTCCTGTGCTTGCCAGTACCCTCAGCATGTAGAGCTCTCTCAGCAGATTTGCCTGGTGTGTCCATCGACCCCAGAGTGTTAAGGATTAGCTGTTTTAGACGACTGCCTACTAATTTATTGACGTATTGAATTTCTTGTAATATTGTTTAGTTGTCATATCATTGAGTCATGTGGTGGTGTCCAAGCAACAGGAGTTTAGCACCTTATTAAAGAACAATTAGTTTCAATTTAGAGCATGTATGAGTGTAAAAGGAGGACAAACTTGCTGATGTCTTGCGCCTCAGTTCTCAGTCTATCAGGTTTTCTAAACACTGTACGGCTGTAGAAGCAGTGGCAGAAACTCTCATTAACAGAGGCACACACTCAAACCCTCTCATTTCCTATAAAGCTGAATTCAGCAGGATTTAGCTGATAATGGATTAGTATGCAAGGAAAAAAAGAATATTTAATCTCAACCTGACAGAGAGACAAAACACTGAACACTTTGTGTACTACCTGCTACTGATCTCTAAACTTTAACATGCTTATAATACTACAAAACTGCAACTCTTAATATCCTCAATTTTAGAAGATTAAAAAGTATAATAAGAAGGAGGGTAGATGTAACACATTGGTAAACATGCATCTGTCCCACAACTTTTTAGTTGTGTTTTATGTATTAAATCCTGACATTGCTTCCCAACTTTTCTGGAAATGTGGTTTGTAGTTAGAACTCGTCACGTACAAAACCTTTATATGTGCACTTTAGACTGGAGTTTTCTTCTCTTTATCATAGTTTCTGGATTGT
This sequence comes from Helostoma temminkii, assembly GCA_900302695.1. NCBI lineage: Eukaryota > Metazoa > Chordata > Actinopteri > Anabantiformes > Helostomatidae > Helostoma > Helostoma temminkii. The sequence continues at coordinate 218,833 of OMLM01020325.1, read as the reverse complement.
GGTCTCTGTTAAATATCACATAAAGTGTAAACACTGTACCTACACAGCTTGTTCTTTGTGATAATATCAAAACATCAAAAAATGTATAAAAATGTTGCCTTTTTGTGACATTTAGTCTAGTTTGCAGATCGCCTCTTTTTAACGCTCTTTTCACTCAGTTTTTTGGCACCTAAATAACAAACAAACAAAAGGTGCGCAGGACTGTTTTTCTGCAAAACTCTAATTAAAAGCTCGTAAAGCTCCAGTGATGCTGGCACACTGCTAATTGGCACTTAACATAACATGACTTCACCGTTAGTCACAAAATGGAACAGAAAAGGCAAAATGGAAAATCATCATGACATATGCCCAATAGCACTGGGAAGGAGGAGCATTTGTCATAACTGTACACTTACCAACATCCAAAATAAAATAAAATGGAGAATCAATCTCACTCTATCTGCCACATGCTGCTTGTGGAGAGTGTGCTCCTCCTCACCTATGAACAGCTGGCTGTTGAGCTGCAGGTGTAAGTGTCCGTCAGTTGGAGCCTTCTGTGTGGCAGCAGGAAGTTCATCCAGTCGAAGCAGCGCCTCCTTGACGTTCCGCTCAGCTCGGACTCGGTGCCACCGGTTGTCGTTCAGAGGGACAGAGGACTCCACACGGACCTCCAGCGGTCCGTTACCCACATCGAAGGAGAAAACCACCTGAGTGGAGGCTACGACCAAAACAGGTTGGATGAGTTTGAGGAAAAAATTGTGTTTATTAAAAAAACCTAAAACTGTAATCCAGACACAGACTATTTCCTGGTGTTTTATTATTAGTAACTAAGCTCACGTTTCACAGAGGTTCTTTCCTTTTAGAAGAAGCCAAATTTTGGGAAACTTCATCATCAGATTATCTTTTGAAATACACAGTCAGTATATTCAGAATCATCACAATTTATTGTAATGGGGCTTATCTTCCAATCATAATTCTACATCACAAAAATTCACTTGTGTTTTCTACTTCAGCCATCTGAAATAACAGAAGAAAGTTAAATAAATGAATAAATCTACTCTTTTTGTAGCCTCTGCTATCACTGCGGTGAATATGAAGAGCACATAGTGATGAGAGTATGAGCATTTCCCCTTGCACATTATGTTGACTGGTTCCTGTTCTCTGCTTACCGTTCCACTGCACTGCCTCGCAAACAATTTACCATTGAGGACAATAAAGTTGTTGTTGATACTGATATTGATAAACTGAGCAATCGGAAATTGACTTCAAGGGTAAAGTCTGATGAATCATTTTTTTCCTTCTTGAATCTGTTTGTAGCAGACGTTAGCTGATTTAACACTTACAGCCATGTTGTAACTCTGTAGGTTGTTTACTTTTGTTGTGTTTTGTGTTTGTCTTGTTGGAAACAGTGGACGCCATGTTGACATCGAAGAACTGAGACGTCTAAACAAAACGCTGTGTCGCCTCATGCCTGCTCCAAAAAGTGGCGCTAGGACATAACTCTGTAATCCAGCTGGTGGCAGTGGAAGACGTAGGACTGTAGATATACACCAGATAAACACCTAAACAAACGCCGGCATTGCCTACACACCACTTTAACTCATCAATGACAGTTCATAGCTAATTCTAATCCAGAATATGCCTGATAACGAGTTGTAAATGCCACCAGGGTCCATTTGTCCTCCAGTGCAGCAACTGTCACAATCCATGTCTCTGTTTTCTACAAGCTACAACTACATCTCAGCTAAATGCCAAATCCATTAGCTTGTACTGATCATCACATCAGCCAGCACACAAAACCTATTGATAATAGCGAGCAAAACTGGTAAGGTCCTCATGTACCTGCATGTCTCATTCCTGATATTCAGTCCAACAAAAGGAGAGGATGTTTCTTGGAACAAATCCTCACCCATCATATTTTGTAAGGAGAATATGATGTATTACTCTGGGAGTATGGGACAGTATCCCAGCATCCTACATAACTTCATTAAGAAAGTGTTCTCAGACCCAGCTGCAGGTTTGCAGAGCGAAGTGAGGCAGCTGCAGCATTCAGAGCTGAAACAACCATCCCAACGATGATTTCCCTGAGGAGAGAAGCTGCTGGTGCAGCAGCGCTCCACAAATCAGGAAGGTCAACCTCAGCCAAACTGGTGAAATAAACGGATGGAGTAGTTTTAGATTAGATAGATATTTAACACCAGCTTGATGAATTATATTCCAGATGACACCACAGCAAGCGGACTGTAACATCCAGAAGTGTAGTGTAAGCAGCTCACTGGTGTGAGCCTTGCACGAGACATCGGTATCCCAATTCCCTTTTGGATGGAGAGGTAGGGCTTAGGCAGATGGCTACACAGCCCCTCAAATGAAACATTTTTCAGGACCACACTTCAAACTAAAGATTATGAGGGATTTCTCAGCATTGATCTCAGATTCTCAGATTGTTTGTCTGATGTGTGTTTACTTGATGCCCGTTTTTACTTACTCTGGTAGAAAAAATTTTGTTTGAAACACAGACATACATGAAATTGAAAATTTCACTGTCACGTATTGATTATATACAGTAGTCATATTAGTCATAAATCCTCAGTGTTAGATTTTTAGGGGCTGTTATGTTATAATGATATTTTAGATTTGTGGCATTACAATGTTTGCCCCTTTCCTTTTCAACATAATAATGCTCCCGTGCACAAAACCAGGTCCATAAAGAAGGTATGGGAGGACTTTTCTGCATATAGTGCCTGAACTCATCCACATCCAACACATTTAGGATAAACTGGAAAGCTGACTGTGAGCCAGACCTAATCACCAAACATCATTAATGCTCCACAAACTGTGTCAAGGTTTTAGGTTCTTGGATATGGCTGTTTTGTGACATTCACACTTAAAATAAGGACTGGAAGAGTTCAAACCCAAATAAACGCTACTCCTGCAGGACATTCTGATACTGATTAAGTCTGCAACCTCACAGATTAAGACTTTGACTGTCACTCTAATCCAGGTTAAATCGTTCCCCCCAAGATGCTACTTACAGCTCAGCTCGATCCGGATGAAGTCTTTGATGCCCAGGTTTTCCAGAAACACGCCAGAGGAGGCGGTGGTTTTAAACAGGAAGGAGATATCTGCGCTTAGCTCTCCGTGGAAGGTGGGAAAGTGAAGGTACGACGTTTCCTTGTCGAAAAACGCAGCGTTCCAGAAGTTCTCTGACAAACACGATTAGCAAAAATATTAGGAAGGCATTCAGCAAAAGAATTTAAACAGGGGGTTGATTTCATTTAATTTAATTTAATTTCATATCCTGTATTATGCATCTATCTATTTGGGTCAATTATTAGAATTATTGTTGTTATTATTATTATTATTATTAATAATAATAATATTATTTAACTGCTTTTGTTAGCCCAAACAGGGAACAGGCAACTGTAACAAAAAGATCTGTCATCTAAATGTAACTAAGCAACCAAAGCCGGACTTACTGTCTCCATGACAACGGAGTGGTCCCACCCGGTAGGCAGCCTCTGACCCTGGCCTACGGATGTCGCCCAGTACCAGAGCCCTGACAGGGAGGTTCTCCTTATGGGTCAGCAGGCCTGAGTCTTCAGTCCTGAGGGAGAGATAAAGAAAAAGGAAATAATGAGAAAATAACACAGCGAGATAAAAAGGGAGAGATGGAAGAGAGATCAGAGGAAAGGGGATAAGAGGAAAGAGTAAAAGAACGAGAAGGAGAAAAATGAGTGAAATAAATTAGAAAAGTGAAGAGACACAGGATGAAGAAGGATGAGGAGATCACGAAGCAGCAGAAGAAGGGAAGGAAGGGAGAAACGGGAGAAAGGGTTAGAGATGAAAAAGAGGACAATAAGAAAAGTTAGAGGGAATAGTTGAATAGATAAGGATGGAGGAGACAGAGGGAGAAATGAAGTCATCAAAAGGAGAAAAGATGCAGAGATTATAAAAGTGTGGGACAAAGAGAAAGATGAGACAAGAAAGAAAGAGAGATGAAATGATAAAGAAATAAAATGGGGATGACAAGAAAAGTTAGAAAAAGATGGAGAGTGAGAGTGAGAAGGAGGGAAATATTAGTATAAACAGAAAGATTTTATTAGATTAATGACTAATATCTAATATATATAAATAATTAGATCTCAAACATAATATTCTCCTGGCTTTAAAAGTGTTTCAGTCGTTTTCTCAGGAGTCAGATTGTATCATGTCCATCGAGACACTCAACACTCCATCTCTGCCAATTTCTGTGTCATCCATTTCTAAAAGGGCTCCCAGACTGACGACCGAGAGAGCAGCTCCCTCCATTCACACCCATGTTCGGCTTTTAGCGCTTCACATACTCATCATGTCAATCTCGTTGTCAAGAGAATTTGTCCAGGAACGGGGAGTGAGTGATGTGTTCTCACAGCGCTGAGAGGCTCTGACGGATGATCTGTAAAAAAAGCGTGGGCGCTGAACAGTTTGGAGCGAGAGGGTAAACAGGAGGAAGGAAGTGGACAGGTCAGCACATGACAGGTTTTATTAGATACAAGGTTTGAGAGGGTGTTAGCACATGTTAGAGTCCTTATAAATGACAAATCCTCTGGATTAATACAGTAATTTGAATTGATTTCTACAAACTATAAGTTGGTTCAGCATATTTCCATTTCTGAGTTATGGTTATCAGCCTGTCCATTTCAGCAGTTATCCTCTGTGTTTATTGCATTTCTCTGCACTTCCTATTGATCTGTTGTTGTTTTCACTGGCTAAAGTTACTTGTTGCCATATTTTTAACATAAAGACAACTGAAGAGACACTAAAGTTGAATTTACTCATTAAAAACATAACAGTTAAACTCAAAAGTGAGCATAAAGGAAACCAGGCAGTAAAGCATGAAGGCGTTAATGTTGCAAAACCATCCACCACTGAGAGCCCAGATTCTGCAGGCTCCCACTCTGAACACTGGATTCACTGGTTAGCAGAACACATCAGTGAAATCACGTTATGTGGTGACTGTTTACAATAAACACCTACCAACTGGCGCGTGGTTAGCCTTAAATAACAAAATCCAGAGGTGCAGTGATGCGTATACACAGGTACACATTTTGTCAAGGTATAAAATTATCTGAGTGTGTATATTTACACTCACATTATATTGAGAATTGTGTTTGATCAGAGTCTTCTCCTTCCGTCATGTTAACTGTGCTAGCTGTAGTTGCGTGTGACTTGATGCCATTAAACACTCCACTATTCCTGAGAGGTGTCTCCAGGATGAAATTCCAAAGTTACATGATCCAGGCAATGGTAAAGATGCCAGATTATCCATTAGTCCAAATACAGACAGAAAAAAACAAACTAAGACTAAGGTGTGGTTCCTAATACTACTACTACTAATAATAATGAACACGTTTTTGTATTTAGAAAGTTCAGTACCACTCCATGCGGTCGGCATCACAGTTGCAGTAGTGTTGTGGATCCACACAGTCGCCCTGCAGGCCGCATGCACACTGCTGGCTGCCTGGTTGAGCTCCACCCCAATAAGTCTGGAGACGACCAGGACCGGGACCAAGACCACCGAACCACCAGCTGAATGGGGATCCCTCTAAACACACACACAAACACACCCTTCATTCTACAATGTTGTTACCACTTTTATATTCCAATGCTTTCTCATGGATAAACATTTCC
>OMLM01020325.1:188652-203235 GCA_900302695.1 Helostoma temminkii | reverse complement strand
TACACCCTTTTTAGTCCATTTATTTATTATTTTACTAAGTTGCTGGTAATTAACAAAAAACAAAACTGATGAGAGGGATGAACAATACACAATATAGTAGTAGTAGTAGTAGCAGTAGTACAATATTTCCTAATGTTTTTGTGTCGTGACTCCACAATTGCACAAAGCCGGAGCCTCTTGCATGTGTCTTTCATCAACCAGGACGATCACAGGACAGAAACGCTGCACTCTTTGAAAGTACTCTGAGTCATAAAAGGACCTGAGAAAATGGAAAGATTTCCCCTCTGTCAGCATCCCAAGGTGTTTGAAGCAGAAGGATATTTGCCAGCTCTTACCCCCAAAACTGAATGTATTGTTTTTGGGATGAAAGACGATGTCAGGTAAAATGTAGTTGACGTTCTAGAGAATTTGTATGTGTAGATGATGGAGAGGTGATAGGAAAAGGTCGAGTCAGCTGTATTTTATAGTATAGTAGATAGTTTAGAATGGTACTTCTACTTCTACCCATTCTTCCTTTTCTACCTGTCATTTTATTACCTGCCCTCAAAAAGGTCCTGTAACTTCACGTACATGACATTTTGCAGTTGTAAGACAGAGAAACTATGAAGATGTGTTAATGCAGTCAGTATTTAAATGACTGTCCACTGGATAACAACCCAACTTAGGCCTCATTAATGAATTCAAATGATTAGTTTTTTCAGAATTTACAGTTACCTAGCTTTACAAATTCAGATTACAAACTACAACTGACAATCCAGATTCTTGAAATACCCCTGAGACTTAAACCTACCCAAAACAAGATTTGACTGACCTCATAGATGTGAGCTGGATTCAGTGCGATCAGGACAAAGTCAGTGCAGAGGAGAGTTATTCTCCTTGTTGTTCTCACCTCTGAGTCTATAATAGTAGAAGACACTAAACTAAACAAAGAACACGTGGAGCTAACTCAATAGTCCTTCCAGAAGGAGGTAACAAACAAATCCTGAACAATCAATTTGTCTGAATCATTTGGAAACAGGAGGAAAATCCCTTCACTTCACGTTTTCATTAAGTTTTACTTAACCCAACAAGTCAATTAAGAACAAGTTCTTGTTTACAGCCTTTTCTTATTTAAGCAGATGCTTAAGGAGGATTGAAGGAAAAGGGAGGGAAGAGTTTTGTCCCTGAGATACGATTATACAAGATTAAAAGATTAAAGGATTAGGATTAGATAGGATCTTCTTTTTAAATTAATAAAGTGATATCACAGAAAAGTCTAACTTTGACTCCATTAGAGATGATTCTTCAGAGCAGTTCTTCAGTGAAAGGATGAGGAGAATACTGCAGGAACCAAATTTAAAATCACAATCAGACCTCACGGTCTTCTCTTCAAAAGCAGAAACAAAAGCTTAGACAACAACAGCTCTGACTGTTGGATTCAATGATCAAACTTATACTAACTGTGTGTATTTATAAAGTCATACGCATTATTAAACCTCTATATGTCACTGGTACTGCAGTGTAAATTCAGAATAAAGGATAGTGATGTCTCCCTCTACCCCTCCCCTATCCTGAAAACTAAGTCTGACTGCTGGGATAATACTCACTCTGGTGAATTTAACAGGTAATATAAAAATAATTTCACATTTCTTTCTGAGAATTGTACTTGTTGCAGCCGCTGCTCCTGTGTGCCTGAACAACTCACTGCCCTGTTACCTGCTGTGATAAGCTACAGTTAGCTAACCTTAGCTAGAAAACTTGTCAACTCTATGTTCATCTTAAAATCTGTCTGGGCTCTAAGTGGTTTCGTGTCTGGCACCCTGTGGTGTCCAGATGTTACTGGACTAATGTGCAGGGTCACACAGGTCCACGCTCAGTGGATGATATCTGTTCAGATTTGGTTGTTCTCACTTCAGAGGAACGAATCTTTCAGTCACTTCAGCAGGTAACGTACTCTGAGTGTGTTGTTCCTGGACTACTTTCATAGGACAAACTGTATTTCCTGGATAAACAAACCAGCTTCACCTGGGGTGTTGAGGAGGCGGGACTTCCTGCATTGATAGGACAGTTCCTGTTCGCAGTGATCTGATTGGCTGATAACAGCCAACAGTTGTTCCTCTTGAGACGAGTAGTCAAAGTGAACTAAATGCTGGTTTACACCAGGGGAGGGTCGGACTCTGGTCAGCTCTGTGTTGTTGTGCTGGATCACCATCCACGTGTTCTCTTCTGATGAGAATAAACACATACAGATGATAATAACTGTTATTAGAATACTTCTAGAACATATATCACACATATACCAAGAGATTAAACTTCTATGCATTGGAACTCTAAAAAAATAATATATGACGTTAAGTACAGTGATAAGAAAAAGTAAGTGAACCATTGTCAATTTCCTGTTGTTTAATGCAGCTCAGCCGTAACCATCTAATAGTGTAATAATGTGTGAACACTTTGTGTGTGTTTTACCCACATGGGAAAATTGTGAATAGTCTGAAGAGCTTTGATTATGTCTTCAGTATGTCTTGATTAATAACTCAGTAGAAGTTGTTAACCAGGCGATGCATATATGTTGGACTAGTGCTTAGATGTAAGTTTCAACTCAAACTGAAGAACAACACTTGTACAGAGACAGCGAAGTGGTTGTTAGCAGCGCTGTGAAGGCAGAGACGTAGCGTAATGGCGTCATGGTGGCTCTACAGTGGCTCTCAAGCCTGGGGAAGGAAAACCGGTTCTTACGTGGTTCTTAATTTGAACCAGCTTTGACGCACTAGCACCAGCATGGAAATAACACCAGGTTCTTATTGGTTGAAAAGGGGTAAAAGTTTATCTATTACAGAATAGTAGATAAATCACTTCCTTTTTCTTGTCACTGTACCTATACACAGTATAAAGCCAGAGAAAGCTTAAGGTTTAATACACTGGATGTTCTTGTTCCTCACTGTTACCTACACTGTTTATACCATATAACAGGGAATAATAAGAGAAAAAAAACTGACAGGCAAAGAAGGTAAATGTCAGGAAGTATACAAATGATATGAAGCAGTGAGACAGAGAAGGAGGATCATAATTCAAATAATAAGAAGCATAAAGACGATGAGATGGGAGAGGAAAGAAAAGTTATGTAATTGTTACCTTGAGTGATGAGAGGAGGAGTCTGTGTGTGTGTGTGTGCGTGTGTGTGTGTGTGTGTGTGTGTGTGTCACCTGTCATGTTGCAGTAGACCAGCTGTGGTTTGATTGGTCCGCTGCCGTCCACATCGATATAAAAATACCCTGACGTGTTGCCATTGTGTTTGTACGCTTCGCACGACTGTTCGTACACAGCTGGAAGGAAAATAACCAGCGTCAGTGGTTAGTGCTTCTTCACACTGTACGTATGTATCACCACTAAATAATAACGGATGGATCATTATCCAAAGCGCTTGTCCTCTCCAGGGTCACAGGGGTGGTGGCGCCTATCGCAGCTGTCACTGGGTACGAGGCAGAGGACTCTGGGCAGACAATGATTTATATTCACACCTAGATGTTCTTAGCACAAAAGACCTGAGAACAAACTGCATATATCCAGAGTTATCATGCAGAATGTATGAAAAGAAATGAGAAAGAAAGGAGTTTTGGATAAAAACTATGGTCTAATATTAATCAAATTCAGTGACATTTGTTATTGTTGTACAGAAACAGCCTTTTTAGCAGACAGCGTTGCAACAGTTGGAGTTAGAGACACTGTCTCACGCTCAGAGAAAAGCTTCAGTCAAAGAATTGATCTTCAAATCCAAACCTAAAGGTTCCCACAGTCTGCTCACCTGTTTATCTCTCCTAAAGTTTTTATAATCCGCCATTGCACAGGAAAGCTAATGTCTCAAAATGAGCCAAGTAGTCACCCTGTAAACTTATTTAAAATGGAGGTTGAGCGCTGATCTTACCGTTTACCTCTGTTTCGTCTGCTGAATAAGTTTGACTGAGCTGCTTGTTCCCTTCACTTCCTTTACCTCCTTTTCTTTCCCTGTGTGTCGCCTCAGCCACGATTCTCACGTCTCAGTAATTCACTTGTTATTTCCGGTGGCAGAAATACAGACCAGGATGTTAAACGTGACAATCACAACTATCTGAGAACATATACACAGATCAGCCACAATATTAAACTGACCTGGTGATTTTAATATTGACCATAAGATTAAAACCAATGTATCCTAAACATCATGTCCCTCATTCAATTGAAGAAATGACACAAAAACCAACTATAATTGTTTGACACATTTCAAAAAGATAAACATGAATTTTATCACCTTTGTTTGATGAGTATTAAATATTAATAAGCTGAAATGGTGCAAAGAAGATGTAATCTAATTTTATCAGATGTATCTCTGTCTGCTTCTGGGTTTAAATTATGCAGGAGGAAAATATCTCCCTTCATTATTCTGTTTGACACTTTCCCTCGTTCCTCATTTGTATTCCATCTGTCCCTCTCGCTTTCTGTTTATTTGCTCTTGTGGCGTTGGCGGTCGTGTTTGTCTGACAGGTGACTTACAGCTGTGGCAGGTGGCTCCGCTGTAGCCGCTGTCAGAGCAGTTACAGTGGAAGACGGTCCAGGTCTGACTGCAGCAGCCGCCGTGTTCGCAGCGACTGGGAGAACACCTGAGAGACAGACGTGGAGACAGGCAGAGCAGGAAATGTAGTGCATTTACAAACTGACAAATAAAAGTGTCAAGCATTCAATTTTAAATCTGCTGTTCGGTTCATGTCAGGAGAAGCAGATATTTTATTTAAAAACATTGTTTACACATTTAGAATTTAGCTGATTTCAGTGACAACATTCAGCTTAGACACACACTGACCTTGAATTTCCATAAAAAAATTACACTGATTTTGTTCAGTCCTGATGTAGAGATTCTGTGTTCAGCCGAAGTCCATGTCCAGGACAAGAAAGATAAATATTTCACAAATTCACAAGAATGTAATTATTTATTTCATTTATCAGGGAAATTGGAGACTTTTGAGATGAGTATTTCAAAGCAGTATCACCAGGATAGTAATGCTAGAATGGAAAGTGGAGGGGAAAATAATATAGTGGAATGTATAACAATAGCAGTTTATTCTGTTGATCAGTTTACAGATCAGCTATTAACTGTGGTGCAAACACACTTAGAGCTGCACCACATACTGATTGTTTTCCACTTCTGCGTCACAAATTACTTCGCACCTAATTCACCACACAGTCCACAGGATGAAAACACTAACAGGAACCAGACTACACAACGCGCTGCAGCAGCGTAATTTAAATGATAAATGTACAATCCAGGCTCGTTCATTTATCCTCAGTGTAATTGCAACCTTAGAGGGGAACTTCACAGGTTTTACACACACTAGCTTGTTTACAGCTGGTGAGCAGCACTACTGTACATGCATACAGTGAGTCCTTCTGTGTCCAGAGAAATCTGCAACCCTGTCTCCTGAAAAAGATGTTTTTCTGCAAAAGGGATTATGTTTTATTGCAAAAATAATCATTACGTTGTGATGTGACATTGTTTTAAATGAATGTGCCACATTTATTGATGGAAACTGACTCGACAGGAGGTGGTTGGACTGGATGGAGGGTGTTTAATGTGCAGAGCCGACGAACCACAGACTTGAGTGTGCAAGAAAATCACTTTACTAACATTTGACTCACAAATCTGGAAGTGGTACTGCTATATACGATATATAATGATATACTGTAAGAGCATTATGCTAACTGAAATAATAAGTAGTTGAGCTGCTTTTACAATCCCCACAAAAACTTATTTGTCACATTTACACAAAATAGCAAACCCAAGACAGAACTAGGAGGTGAAGTTAAAGGGATCTGCAACTCAGGCCTAAGCAGAGGTAATGACATGGAAAGGGGATAACAGACAATCACTTGGAGACAGAAGAACAAAAACAGAAAAATTTGAAATTAAAACCTGAATCAAAACGCTCTGAAGTTCAATAGATAATCTGGCAAATATCAAATCTTTCATGTGGGTTGTCACATGAAAGATCACCACATGTGGAGATATCTTTAGTTGTGGCTCACAACATCGCTCTGTGAGAGAGAAAGATTATCTGGGACAAAAATCTGGCATTGTCAGAACTTAGAATGACCATCTCGCAGTGTGTGACCGGTGCAGTGACCAGCATGACTTCAGACTTTACTGTTAACAACTGTAGAGGTGCAGAGGGGTCACACATGCTGTAGACATTTTCTTTCTGTATATCGTCTTGCATCATCACCAATGATCAGTGATTTCAAATGAAGAAAAACAGCTGATATACATTCACATTTATAAACTATGTAATAGCCTCTATGGAAGGAGACAAATAGACCAGTAGATCAAAGCTGTATGTTTGTAATCCACAGGTGCATGTGTGTTTGTGTTTATGATACCAGTTCTACTGCTACCACATGGATTTTATCCAGTAAATTGTTTTCTTTTGTCCTAATGATGGTGACAATAAGCAATATATCCATTGTGAAGCAATTCATGCACTAACAATGCAATTCAAGCTCAAAATAAGTGACGTCAGCACAATAACGACCAACAATCGGGGGAGCACATATTTTATATAACAGAAATGACATAATAACACGCTTTAATGAAAGTATTAGCGAGCTTCTAAAAGCTCTGAATGTCCTCTGGCTTACATTATCCTTTTCTAACCGTGGGGGAATCATGCTTTTAAACTCCCACCATCTTTCAAAGAGTAAAAACTACTTTAAACTGCATTAAAGTAAGTGGCCCCCTTCTAAACGGCAGCTTTCCATGTCACTTTTAACCACAGCTCTTCAAGGTTATTTATTTAATGGTCATCAGCGTGTCTGCTAAACAGCCGCGTAGGAGGATCTCAAACAGAACATCTTTTATTATATTATCGGTTTTTCTGTTTGAAAAAGCTTCTCTTATGTTGAATGGATCATCTGAAACACCTTTCCCCTGGGAAATGAAAAGAATAATTCCATTACTTCATAGATTTATTCCTTTAGATGTTTCTTTAATTTATTATAAAAGGAAAAGCGTTCTGCAGAACAGTGCAGTGGCCTTTCACTTGTTCTCAGCAGCAGCGCTGAACTGCTGCTCTTCTAAAGTCCCCTGATTGGTTAAAGAGACTGTTTAAATGAATTCAGCTCCCAGCAAGTTGAAGCTATCTCACATATTTATTTAAAGAACATAGAATATTATACAGCTGTAAACATTATGACATCTGTCTTGTACAGGCTGGAGAGCTGGATGGATAAAAGAAAAAAGCATATACATAAATACTCTACTGGACGTACTGAGGCTCAGAAAATACCAGGGGATTTCATAAAATGTCTATAACATAAAAGATACTGTAAGAAACTGCATTTGTATTCATTTAACTGTCAATTCAATGAATACAACAGGCTGGTTTGCTCTTAGAAAGCAACCAGGAAGCAGCAGACCGCTGCAGTCAGCCAACTGCACGTGGACCAAGGACATTTTGACAAACCACCCACAGTCGGTTAAAACTCGCCTTGCTCCTGCTGTAGATTTGCTGTGTGCTCAGTTCTCTCCTCTATTCTCTGCACAGTTGATTGTGTACCTGTGCGCCCCACAAACAAAATCATTAAATTCACAATGACAGAAAAAGTGGTGGAGATTTGCACAAATCAGCAAACTGGCAGCGCGATGCTCACAACAACCTGGTGCTGGACACCAACAATGGCAAAGAAGTCATTATTGACTTCTGTTGACAGCATGATGACCTGACGGAAAGCATCAGCACTATTGTCTGAGGACAGGAAAGAAAACCCCTGCTGCATAGAGACTGTATGTAGTTCACTAACTGTTTAACAGCCAAGCACACAGTTCCCAGGACACAATCAGCCACTTCCTACCCTCACTGGACGACATCTTCATGCCACGCAGCTTCTGCAGAGCTGGCATCTCTTCAGCCTGTTGCCTTCTGACAGATGCAGCAAAGTCGTAATGACTCTTTAATGCTTTATATAATAACAATGCTTTAATCTTTAGCTGTAATGTGCCGTTTGGTAGCTGTAATTGTGGCAGGCTGACTGGCTGGTGGAGGTTTGACACGTCCTGTGACCAAATACTAAACACAAGGCTTCAAAGTGTGGAAAGAGACGGATGAGGAACAGAAAGGAAGACTGGCAGACCTGGGGCTAGCTGCAGGTGACACAGCCTGGGTGAATGGGTGGTTGCTAGCAAGCCCAGAGCTAGCTGCAGGCAGGACAGGCTGAGAGGCAGATTGGCTGCTAGCAGCCTCAGAGTTTGCTGCACCCTGGTGGTTAGCGGGCCTTGCCTTAGCAGTTGGAGGTTTAAAAGGCCTGAGGCTAAATCTTGAAAAAGGCTCCTTAAGCAACAGCTGGTAAAAAGTCAGTCATTAACATCTTAAATCCAGCACAAAGTGAAGCAGAGAGTTGGTAACTAGGAAACATTAACTAAATGGTCTTTTCTCATGTGAAGACTATACAATGGCATTATCACAAAGTGGTTGACCACAAAAACCTGACCAGGATGGCCGAGTGGTTAAGGCGTTGGACTTAAGATCCAATGGGCAATTGCCCACGTGGGTTCAAACCCCACTCCTGGTAATTGAAGCTGGGGTTATCCTTGCTGTTTAGCAAAGCAGTGTGAATATTTGCATACATATGCCACACATTTGTACGCTAAACATTGGTTTTAGCACCCAAAACATATAATGAAAATATAGAGACAAAACAGCAAACTCAGTAAATGTATGTTGTTGGTAGCAGTAGTAAAACATAAACTTAGTAACTGTTGGACTTGTTTTCTGTTTATGGTCTTTATTTTTAGTTCCACACTCTTGACTTCTACTAAACTTACATGTCATTTGAAAAATCTCTTTCTAAATAAAATCTGGATTTGCATCTGTGTAAGCCTACGGTACAACATTGTCTCCTAAAATTTACGTTCCTATACAACTAAACTGCAATCCCAATTGCGACTTTGTACCAGGGAAATGTCTCTGTGAATTTTTATGTCCATAACAAAGAAAACACGTAACCAGGATGGCCGAGTGGTTAAGGCGTTGGACTTAAGATCCAATGGGCAATTGCTCACGTGGGTTCGAACCCCACTCCTGGTATTTAAGGCTGTGGTTACCCTATCTGTTTACACACACTCCCTTACATACATGTACAACATGTTTGTGGTGTTGTTCCCATCAGTCACACTGATTTAAACCCCATAAAGAAAAGGAAAACACCCGTAACCATTGTGTTACTAAAATGCCTCTTTCACACATTAAAAACTAGACATGTTTACTTAATAAACAGTGGAAATTAATGTGATCCACCAGGAATGTTTGTAATGTATGACTGGCTAATATAATGCCATGTTGTACTGTAGCAAAAGTTAAACTGGTTCACATTATTGCAAGCACTAACTTCACTGTTTTACGGCCATTGAAGAAGCACAACATAACCAGGATGGCCAAGTGGTTAAGGTGTTGAACTTACTCACGTGGGTTCGAAGCCTCCTCCAGGTAATAGGTACCTTAAGGCTGAATGTATGCTCGCTGTTTTTCACAACGGAGGCTTCGCTGCACCAAAACAATGCTGTATAAGACGTACTAAACCACTGTTCATCGTTTCAAGAGTTTGCACCACTGCCTGTGTGAAAGAGTTGAGGTGGCTTCGGGAGGAAGTGTGTGAGTGCAGCTGTATGTCCCGTGAGACAATCAGTAAAATCATTCGATCATGTCCTCATCGGATGACTCCATGTCTTTTCTCTCACGTTGTGCAAAAAAAAGTTTCTGAAGAAGAGACCGTGGCTGACCTTTTTAAACCTTGTTTTACTATATACTTAACCAGGCCCCCTCACTCTAACTCTAACTTTATCCATCAATTCTTGCTCCGGAGCTGCACATTGTAGTGATGCAAGTCATGTTTCTCCTCCAGCGTCTCATCACCCACATGCTGTGGCACGAATCTGTGACCATAATCCTTTATGATCACAGTCAACAGTCATGTCAGAGCTTTATATAAAAAAATGTTGTCTCAACAGTAACACAGGGTCATTACATCACAAAAATACAGCTGGTATTTGGGCTGATGCGCTAATGCTACTAAAGCCTCAATGACTGTGGGTGAGGATCTCAGTGAAAAGAAAACTCGGAAAGCAAAGTAGCAAGAAATAAAAAATTAAT
The DNA here is from genome assembly GCA_900302695.1 of Helostoma temminkii. NCBI lineage: Eukaryota > Metazoa > Chordata > Actinopteri > Anabantiformes > Helostomatidae > Helostoma > Helostoma temminkii. The sequence continues at coordinate 193,084 of OMLM01020325.1, read as the reverse complement.
GAATAAAGGTAGCTATTACTTTAGAGGTTTTGTCTGCCCAGGAAACAAAAAAAGGTTGGTCAGTGTCCCCACAGTGACCCTCATTTCCCTCTTCCACCTCTACAGGAAATAGCTTCTGTTGACTTTCTGATAATGTTGCTTGCTGCGAGAACACAGGCTTTACCTGAAGTAAATTAGTTCTGAGTGTTGATTCTGCTTCTGTTCTTCTACAGGACTTATGGGTCAAATCCATTAAATGCATGGCTGCTTCTACACTGGGCTCATTGCATACAGACACATAAACACAAATATAACAGCATTCCCTGAGGAAAGGCAAGCATATGGAAGGTAGGTTCATAACTCCATATCCCATAGACCACAGAAACAGTGAGGGAATGTAGCTGAATTTGGATGAATAATAATCTGATAAAAGCTGAAACAGGAAGACATTTAATTAAACCCAATGGAGCAAATTCTCCTTCTGCTCGTGTCTGCAGCTGGATTCGCATGTACAACAGTCGGTTGGTTGTAGCCTAGAGAAGAATTTCCAATTTCCAAGTGAATTTAGTTTTGAGCTTTTAGTGTCACACTGAAACGTGAGGCAACAGGTTAAGCTCCACATGGCTAAGTCACCTGTTATGAAATGATCTACGCTTCTGCACGTTGTTTTGTTTGTATGATACTGTGGGACTGTACAAACACAGGTCTGTGGGCTTTTCTCAACTGTTCCCAGTCAGTTTAACTGGCCACAGTCAGGTTCTAGATACATTTGAATTAAAATTAAAATTAAAGCACACAAGATGGACCTCAGTACTATTTGGAGTCTGAATATGTATCTGAATGAAATATAACAGTTTTTGATCTTTAATTAATTTGCATTTTGTAAGAACATGTTTCCACATTATTATTGCAAATTTCTCATTTTCAAAAAGTAGTAAACTGTGATGAATTTCAGCAACTACAGGATGGACTTCTGATATTCATATTTATTTTCCAGTTGCCCAGTAGTTTGATTGGTGATATCATAGCAATACTATTGATAACAACATGGTGCTAATTAAAAACTGTTTTAAAAAGTGAAAACATGTTATTTTAGTGAGAACTTGTCAGCTATCTGGATGAAAAAAATAATAAACGGAGCTGTCAGTGGTTATTTCACTCCACTGAACTGTAATTTTCTGTTCCTTAATGGAATATTTTGAGTGTGTGTGTGTCTGTCAGTATAAGTGTGTGCTTTGGATTGTTTATGCGTGTTTGTGTGTGTCTTTTATTGATCCAGCACTCCATACCATTTCATCTCAAAAACAAATTAGTCTGCCAAAAAATAAAATAAAATAAAAGAAGAAATGCATTTCACTTTCACAAATTTGGGTGTCAACATAATCGAGGCAGCTCGACAACTAATAAAAAATGCAATGAACATCTGACAGAGAGAACACAACTATGGGTATTGCTGTTTCCATCCAACCACAAGACAAACAGAAAAGGATATGTTAGGTATTAATTATATAAGAGCACTGCAGTAACATATGCTTTGGTTTACTGCATGTAGGGCATATTTTAGACCAAAAACATCATAAACCCATTATATAGAACATTTTGGCTACGTACAGGGACAGGTTAAGATAATATTTTCTATTAGTTTCATTTTTGAAAGTGTTATGGGTGAAGAACTAAAACCCTCCCACTGTCACGGATGGTTCAGGTGCATTGTATGACCAGTTTGCCAGAGTGAACTGCAAAATGTAACCAGGATGACCGAGTGGTTAAGGTGTTGGACTTAAGATCCAATGGGTAAATACCCACGTGGGTTCGAACCCCACTCCTGGTAGAGCAACTGATGAAATGGTTAAAATCTTGCTCATTGGGACTGGACTATTGTGACCAACTGAAGCTTTGTTCTAAGATAAAAATCTGTATATCATTTATTAGATTTGTTTAACAGCAATTGGCCGACTAACTGCTAAAGCTAACAAAGGCCTGATGTTTGGTTTAAAACCAATAAAAACATTACACATAGTTATTATAACAAGCAGCTCGTATATGTTAAATGTTGTATATATTTGGATGTGAGTTTAGACTCTCAAACTTGTACAGAGACACCGTAGAGGTTGTTGATGTGGTTACAGTTAGCGGTGCTGTGAAGCTCAGAGTGCTTACACAGTTTTTAAGTTAAACCAGCACTAGAACCAGTACAGAGCTAGAACCAAGGTCAAAAAGTGGTAATAAAAGCCTCAACCATGGATAAGACTGATGTTTTAATGATCGTATCCGACAACTTCTCAGGACCTTCACTGGAAAATTTGCGTTCTGATGGTCATGATTAACTTGTTATACAAGTGGAAATTTTATTGTATAGCTTAGGCCATTGAAGGCTATGAAAGGGTTGTCTTGGATACGCTATCCACTCCTTACTGTCAGTCTGTGAGGGCTACAAAGCACTGTGAGCTTGAATGGACTCAACAGCTCAGAGTGTAAACAGGAATAGTAACAGCTACTACCATGGAAGCGTATCAGAAAATAGTATATGCTTTCCAGCTTCCATATTCCCAGAAGGATCAGAGCACTGGGCCCCAAACACTGATAACAACAACTGGTTTGGTGGTTCTGACCTGTCAATGATGCCACACATGTCGATATGCAGCTGGCTGTAGTTTCCCAGAAGTCTTTGCTGCACCATGATCAGGTCCACTGCCTCGTTGTTCACAGCGAAGAGACGCATGCAGCCTTGGAAGGTGTCAAACATGTTTCTACAGTCATCTTCAGGACATCCTGGACAGGAAAGTAAAGACAACACAGTAAGAGACCATAGAAAACTGTGAAGAGAGTGACATGAATCAGTGAACAACACCCTGAACACGAGCGAGTAATGACGCACGAGCAGGTTAAGATACAAGGAGCTGACAACTCAGTTTTTTAAGCTAATGCTTTATAAATGAGTTGCTCAGGTATTCCTGGAGGAAAACAAAATCTCATAGATGCTACAGCTAACACAGTTTATTAAAGAGCAGGAGCATCACGTATGCTACTTACACAAATCAAATGGAAGATCCTACACCACAGCTAAAGTGAAATACACCCCCACAGTGATGATTAAAACATGCTGTTTAGCTTAGTCAGCCATTTCAGACCTTATCACATCATTAAATGGTCATTAATGGTGGATTTCAAGCTCCTAATTATGCTTCAGTATGTGCAAACTGCACTGACAGGCAGGCCAGAAGGTCCATATCATCCACACGTGCTGTAATTATCCGACCTATTGTGTCCATAATAGGATACGACTGGAGCAAAAGTCGTGTGTCATATAAAGAGAGACGAAGTCCGCACACGGAGGACGTTAGGCCAGACAACTTTCAAACAGGAACCCAGAAACTTTAGGAAGTTGTTATTCTGACGCAAACAAAATTTTGTCACTAAATATATTTATTATTGTAACCACGACAGCAAAGGTCTGGTGCATTATAACAAGCAAATGTGTTGTAAAATGTCTGTACCACACAGAGCTGTGATTTGTGGTGGGCTGTATATATTCAAGTGGCTGTAATAATAAAAATATAAGTCTTGATCAAATGAATAGTTTTTTTTCCTTTGTACTCTGTATAATGTAAAAGAGAAACTACTGAGTGTGCACAAGTGTAAGATAAGTGAGTGCGTACATGCAGGATGATAAAAAGCTCAAGGCAGTTAAAGAACATGCCCAGACTGCAATATTTCTGCAAAAACAGATGAGATGTGAGGAAAAGAGAACATGAGGAAGGAAACAGCGAGAGACAAGAAGAAGAAGAAGCCGAAGACAAGATGAGAGAGAGAGAGAGAGAGAGAGAGAGCGAGAGAGAGAGAGAGAGAGAGAGATAGAGAGAGAGAGAGAGAGAGACAGAGAGAGAGAGAGAAGAGAAAAGTTTCATTATAAAACAGCCACAAGCTAAATTTGGCTCAGTCCACACACGGTTGTGAAGGTGAGTACTGATGACAGTAACAGTGCTGCACAACATATCGAGCTTTTAATATTAATATACATCTTTCAGGGCAAAAATGAGAAGTTCATATGAAATATCTACTCTGTATACTGTGCATGCATAATGAAACAGAAACAGACACATATAATATTAAGCTTATATAATTACTAGATTTACCGCCACTATGCTATTACACTATGATTTCCTAAATCCAGCATTTACAGGAAGAACGGAGAAAGTTATAGTGTAAAGACATGATCAAAAGGTTAAAACACTTTACTTCTATATAAAAACACAATTTTAAATACATTTATTGTTGAAAAATTCTCATGAAAAACTTACTAAATACATACATAACAGATGAACTGTACATTGTAAATTCTGAGCCAGAAATTTTGTGGATAATTTAACTTAAAATAACATTTTTTTTATTTTCAGACAAGTCAGCTTTTCTGACTTGAAGTCAATTTCATGAATTTTTAAGAGAAGGATAA